>WNWK01027360.1:0-26373 GCA_009830355.1 Cherax destructor
CGTTGATCCTGATATGCGTCCACCACCCTTTGATATGTTTCCCCGTGCTTGCAAATTTCACAAACAGCCTCTTTGCACCGTTAATCGATATACCATAAAGATCTGCAAGTGTCACATGGTATGTGTCGCGAAGAACAGCAGGTAATATCACATCCGCATTCGTCGAGTAGACCGCTCCTTGTATAAACTCTACACATACTGTGTTAACTCGCCGCCGGTAGCCTCCACCATCTTTGCTGAAAATATAATTTCCAACTGCTACCACCAGGGGTGACTAACACGTCCGCACACCACCAGTGCTGGACGCGGAATATCGACCTGGTCTTGTCAAATAAGGAAACCCTGGTAAATAATCTGGAGATCACTGAAGAGCTTGGCGCAAGTGATCACAATCCATTACTTTTAATATTACCTGGGAGTACGAGAATAGGGATAATACGGTAAAAGTTCCTGATTTTCGTTCTTCCGACTATACTGGACTTAGAGAACACCTGTCTATCTCGACTGGGGTAATCTAGCTAACGATTACGATGGGATCTGCGTTTATGATTTTTTTCTAATAATGTACAACGTGCACAGAGTATATTTATTCCCCAGAGAGAATTTAGGTCAAATAATAACGATCCCAAATGGATTAACAGGAGGCTAAAACATCTATTAGGGGAGAAAAGAGGAATTTATAGGCGCATCAAAAGAGGAGATGTTAACCTTATTGACCAATATGTTCAGTTGAAAAGAGAAGTAAAAAAGGGATTAGAAAGGCTAAACGTGACTATGAGATTAAGGTTGCTAATGAATCAAAGACTAATCCAAAAGGGTTCTTTCAAGTGTATAGGACGAAGGTGAGGGAAAAGGTAGGACCTCTGAAAATTGGGAATGGACAGCTGACGGATAACGAACTGGAAATGTGTTCTCTATTTAATGACTATTTTTTGTCAGTCTTTACACAAGAAGACGTAAATGAGATTCCAGAAATAGACAATTATTCAGTTCCTGAAGAATTCAAGTTAACTAATATTACTGTCACAAGGGACATGGTTATCAAACAGATAGATAAACTGAAGCAAAATAAGTCCCCGGGACCCGACGAGTTGTTTTCCAGGGTACTTAAAGAATGCAAGATGGAACTTAGTCAGCCATTAACAAATGTGTTTAATACGTCCATCCTAACTGGTATTGTGCCAGAGATGTGGAAGATAGCTAATGTAGTTCCTATATTCAAATCAGGGGATAAGTCAATTCCATCAAATTACCGTCCAATAAGCCTCACATCTATAGTAGACAAATTATTAGAATCAATTATAGCTGATATTATTAGAAGTCACCTTGAAGAACATAATTTGATTAATGAATCTCAGCATGGGTTCACGAGAGGTCGTTCCTGCCTAACAAATTTACTGACGTTTTTCAATAAAACATTTGAGGCAGTAGACAGTGATAAAGAATATGATATAGTTTACTTGGATTTCAGTAAGGCCTTCGATAGAGTACCTCACAAGAGACTCTTAAGAAAGGTGGCAGCTCATGGTATAGGAGGTAAAGTTCTAGCATGGATAGAGGCATGGCTTACCAATAGAAAGCAGAGAGTTTCCATTAATGGGGTCAAATCTGAATGGGGATTAGTCACTAGTGGCGTTCCACAAGGATCAGTTTTAGGCCCATTGTTGTTCATAATTTACATAAATGACCTTGATGAAGGAATTGCAAGTGACATGAGTAAATTTGCTGATGATACAAAAATAGGCCGTATGATTCATTCTGAGGAGGATACCAGTGAACTCCAGGAGGATTTGGACAAATTAATGTCTTTGTCTCAAAAGTGGCAGATGAAGTTCAATGTGGACAAGTGTAAGGTACTAGTTATAAATTAGACACATATGCAATAGTCCAATAGTCCTTGGTAATGAAAATATCCCTCGAATTTATAAACTAGGTGAAGTAGAGCTTGATCATACAGAATGTGAAAAAGACTTGGGAGTCATGGTAAGCAGGAATCTAAAGCTAAGACAACAGTGCCTAAGTGTGTGCAATAAGGCTAACAGATTACTAGGATTTATTTCAAGAAGTATAAGCAACAGAAGTAAAAAATTATTTTACAGCTCTATACATCACTAGTGAGACCTCATTTGGATTATGCAGCTCAGTTTTGGTCTCCTTACTACAGGATGGATATAGATTCATTGGAGAACATACAAAGAAGAATGACTAAAATGATTTACAGTATAAGAAATCTCCCGTATGAAGATAGACTTAGAGCGTTGAATCTCCACTCTCTGGAGAGACGTAGAATGAGGGGAGATATCATCGAGGTGTACGAGTGGATGATGGGCATAAACAAAGGAGATATTAATAAAATACTGAGGATATCGAACCAAGTAAGAACCAGAAATAACGGATTTAAATTGGATAAATTTAGATTTAGAAAGGACATAGGCAAGTACTGGTTTTCGAACAGAGTTGTAGATGCGTGGAACAATCTTCCGAGTACTGTGATAGAGGCTAGGACCTTGGGTGGCTTTAAAAAGAGATTGGACAAATATATGAGTGGGAGGGGCTGGGTTTGATTTGTGTCGTGAGTACGGGAATAAATTCTTAGGTAGTGGTGGTTTTGATAAGGACCTGCCTTGTATGGGCCAGTAGGCCTTCTGCAGTGTTCCTCCATTCTTATGTTCTTATGTTCTTATGAAAACCTGTGTAGTCTGCAACCAAACAAACAAACGTTCTACTGGATGGATTACATGCAACTTCTGTGGTAAATGGAGCCACGCCCCTTGTGCAGGTATTCAGGAATCAACTACACGAGATATTCAAATTCTTTATTTCGAGTAATATACAAGGTGGGGTGTACTTATAATTATACATTTTATGAAGTAGATATTACAAGATGGCCAATAATATGCCTAGGCTTTTCAGGCAGTCTTATGATAGGTCTTACTCAATAGCGACACAATGATTATACAGATAGTAAGGTTAGGTAATTGTAGAGATTAACTAGGTTTACAAAATTGAGGTACTGGAATTTAAATATTTAAGAATTTAGCAATTAGTTTATATATTATTGATAAAGGTGATGTATTTGGCATACTACAGTTTCTATATTGGAGTGTCTTAGGCAAACTTATGACTAACTTAAGAATTATGAAGCAATAGTTGTATTAGAATTTTGGTTAGTACTGTGCAAATTAGGGGGAATCACAAATATCAATAAGTGTATTTTGCTGTAGATATGTGCAAGATAAAGTAGTTTATAAAGGAATTTATAGGCGTATCAAAAGAGGTGAGGGTCATCTTATGAGTCAGTATATTGACATTAAGAGGGACGTTAAAAGGGGATAAGAAAAGCTAAACGGACTACGAAATTAAAGTTGTTAGGGATTCGAAAACTAACCCAAAAGTTTTTCCAGGTGTATAGAACAAAAGTTTGAGAAAAGATAGGTCCCCTTAAAAATAATTATGGGTATCTTACTGACAAAGAGAATGAAATGTGCTATATTTTTAATAATTATTTTCTCTCGGTTTTCACTCAGGAAGACACTAATAATATCCCAAGAATTAGGTATTTTAGTGGGCCTGAAGAAGATAAATTATGTAGTATCACAGTCACTAGCGAAAAGGTTATCAAACAGATAGACCGTTTGAAGCAAAATAAATCGCCAGGCCCTGATGAGCTTTTTTCAAGGGTTCTTAAGGAATGCAAAATAGAACTCTGTGAACCCTTAACTAACATTTTTAACCTATCTCTTCAAACAGGTGTAGTGCCGGATACGTGGAAGATGGCTAATGTAATTCCTATTTTTAAAGCAGGGGACAAGTCGTTACCATCAAATTACCGCCCAATAAGTCTAACATCAATTGTAGGCAAATTACTAGAGTCGATTATAGCTGATAACATAAGAAGCCATCTCGATAGGCATAATTTGATTAATGATACTCAGCATGGATTCACCAGGGGCCGTTCCTGCCTAACTAATTTATTAACTTTTTCAGTAAGGCTTTTGAGGCAGTTGATAATGATAAAGAATTCGATATTGTTTTTTGGATTTTAGTAAGGCTTTTGATAGAGTACCACATCAGAGACTGTTAAAGAAAGTGGCTCTCATGGCATTGGGGGAAAAGTGTTGTCATGGATCGAGTCATGGCTCACCAATAGAAGCAGAGGGTGTGCATAAATGGGGTTAAATCGGAGTGGGGATCTGTAACAAGTGGCGTTCCTCAGGGATCGGTTTTGGGCCCGTTGTTGTTTATAATATATATAAATGACCTTGACGAGGGAATTTCTAGTGATATGAGCAAATTCGCTGATGACACGAAGATAGGTAGGATAATCGATTCAGACGTAGATGTCAGTGAACTACAGGAGATTTAGACAAACTCAATTCCTGGTCAGAAAATGGCAGATGCAGTTCAATGTAGATAAATGCAAAGTTCTAAAGCTCGGAGTGTCCATAACCCAAGCACTTATAAGTTAAATAACGTAGAACTTAGCCATACAGATTGCGAGAAGACTTGGGGGTGATGGTAAGCAGCAACCTTAAACCAAGACAGCAATGCCTAAGCGTACGTAATAAGGCAAATAGATTACTGGGATTTATATCAAGAAGTGTTAGCAACAGAAGTCCAGAGGTTATATTACAGCTTTATACATCATTAGTAAGGCCTCACCTAGATTACGCAGCTCAGTTCTGGTCTCCATATTACAGAATGGACATAAATTCGTTAGAAAACATTCAGCGTAGAATGACTAAATTAATACATAGCATTAGAAATCTTCCTTACGAAGAAAGATTGAAGACCCTTAAATTACATTCACTTGTAAGACGTAGAATGAGGGAGACATGATCGAGGTATACAAGTGGAAAATGGGTATTAACAAAGGGATATAAATAAGGTCTTGAGGGTATCTCTCCAAGAGAGAACCCGCAATAATGGATTCAAGTTAGATAAGTTTAGATTTAGAAAGGATATAGGAAAGTATTGGTTTGGAAATAGGGTAGTTGATGAGTGGAACAGTCTGCCTAGTAGGGTTATTGAAGCAAGGACCTTGGGTAGTTTTAAATTTAGGTTGGATAAATTCATGAGTGAAAGGGTTGGATTTGAGTGGAATTGCACATGAGTAAATAAAATTATCAAAGCTTATTTCTTGGGTAGCATTGAAAATTTAGGTTGAACAAATATTCTGTTAGTGGGATGGAATGTGAAGGACCTGCCTAGAATGGGCCAACAGGCCTGCTGCAGTGTTCCTCCTTTCTTATGTTAGCTACCGGTTGGGTGCGTAAGTGAGATAAGATGTTTTTTAACGGTGCTTTTGAAAATGGAGATTGTGTCTGCAGTTCTAGAGTTTTCAGGCAGGGAGTTCCAGATTTTAGGCCCTTTTATGCGCATTGAATTTTTGTATAGATTTAATCGGACACGGGGAATGTCAAAGAGATGTTTATGTCTGGTATCATGTCTATGGGTCCTGTAACAACTGTCAAGAAAGTGTTTTAGCTCAAGGTTAAAGTTGGAATTAATGGTTCAATAAATAGAGCGAAAAACTAATGTCAAAGACCTGGGAGTGATCATGTCAGAGGATCTCACCTTCAAGGACCACAACAATGTAACAATTGCATCTGCTCGAAAATGACAGGATGGATAATGAGAACCTTCAAAACCAGGGATGCCAAGCCTATGTTGACACTTTACAGATCGCTTGTTCTATCTAGGCTGGAATATTGCTGCACACTAACTGCACCTTTCAAGGCGGGTGAAATTGCTGACCTTGAAAATGTGCAGAGAACCTTCACCGCACGCATAAGTGCGATAAACCACCTCAACTACTGGGAACGCTTGAAGTTCCTAAACCTGTACTCTCTAGAACGCAGGCGGGAGAGATACATTATTATATACACATGGAAAATTCTCGAGGGCTTAGTACCAAACTTGCACACAAAAATCACTCCCTACGAAAGCAAAAGACTCGGCAGGCGATGTAACATCCCCCCAATGAAGAGCAGGGGTGCCACTAGCACGTTGAGGACAACACAATAAGTGTCAGGGGCCCAAGATTGTTCAACTGCCTCCCAGCATACATCAGGGGATTACCAACAAGCCCCTGGCTGTCTTCAAGCAGGCACTGGACAGGCACCTCAAGTCGGTACCTGATCAGCCGGGGTGTGGTTCGTACGTTGGACTGCGTGCGGCCAGCAGTAACAGCCTGGTTGATCAGGCTCTGGTCCAACAGGAGGCCTGGTCACAGACCGGGCCGCGGGGGCGTTGACCCCTGGAATTCTCTCCAGGTAGAGGGCGAGAGGAACAGAGCAATAGAGCCAGTCTATCGGCTGGCCCACTTAGTTCAGACTCTCAGGTAAGGACATACTAGGGGCGAGGGGAAGTGGGGACAGAAGAAGAATAGCGGTGAGAGGAAGAGCTTAAGTAGAAGAGAAAGAGTCAGGACTAAACCCAACAGTCTAACTACTTATTACTATTCATTATTGGCTGGCCCACTACCAGCCGATAGACCGTCATATTATGCCACATATTTATTCTGGTGTGTTTTTCATGTTTCTATGCTATTAATATGTCGCCTTATGTCATAATTGATCAATTGTAATAAGTAAATAAACATTATTATTGATATTAGCGTAAGAAAAGAACAATTTGTTGGCTGGTGTGTGCTGGCCGCTATATCGTAATTTATGACCTTTCAGCACTTCTTATCCGAGAGGGCCAGAGAAGGCTCCTGATTGATTCTCAGGCCATATTAGCCCCGCCCACTCTCTTATGATATCAAATGGTGAATTTGTATTTTATTAGAGAGAAAAATATAAGAAATTTATAGAAAAAAAACGGATTTTTTTTTTGCTGCGTCAGCGCGCATGTCATGACAAGCGCCGACACCATACCTGTTACAAATTACTATAATTCCTGGTAGAAACATCGTATAATGATGAGAATTATACGAGGGGGATGCCAGAAAGATCAGCTATTTTTTGGTAAGAAAAACTCAATTTTCGTATTTTTTCGAGTATTTTTTTTTTTCTCAGCTCGCTCAGACTGTCAGGGGCCCCTAAGGCACCTAAATTGGAGGAATATTGCAAACAATGTGGTAGCAGAGATAACACCAGGAGGCAGCTCAGATGAAAACTCACACATGAACTTTTAAATCTCTGCACCAAATTCACCATAAACCAGCAAATAGTAGAGCCTACAAGATTAGAGAATACGCTCTACCTGATCTTCACCAACAATGATGATCTGATACGAAATGTCAGCATATCAAAAACAATATACTCAGATCACAACATAATAGAGGTCCAGACATGCATGCAGGGAGCCTCAGATCAACAAAATGTGATCAGCCGTGAGGGAGCTTTCTCCAAATTCAACTTCAATAACAAAAACATAAGGTGGGACCAAGTAAACCAAGTCCTAAATGACATAAACTGGGAAGATAGCCTAAGCATCACGGATCCTAACCTATGTCTAGAACAAATTAACTCTGTGGCACTTGAGGTTTGCTCAAGGCAAATTCCTTTAAGGAAAAGGAGGAGAAGATGTAAACTAGAAAGAGAGAGGCGCTCCCTAGACAGGCGAAGGCAAAGAATAATGGAGCGGCTACAAGAGGCCAATATATCTGAAATATGTAGGGAGACACTGGTCAGAGAAATAGCAAACATCGAATTAAAACTAAAGGAATCTTACAGGAATCAAGAAACGCGGGAAGAACTAAAAGTCATAAATGAAATTGAAAGAAACCCAAAGTATTTCTTTTCTTATGCCAAATCAAAGTCGAGAACAGCATCCAGTATTGGACCCCTACTTAACCGGGATGGATCCTACACAGATGACAGCAAGGAAATAAGTGAGTTACTAAAGTCCCAGTATGAATCAGTTTTTAGCGAGCCGCTAACCAGACTGAAAGTCAAAGACCTAAATTATTTTTTTATGAGAGTGCCACAGAACTTGGCAGACGCATGCCTATCTAACATTATCCTGACGCCAAATGACTTCGAAAAGGCAATAAATGACATGTGAATGAATGGTTCAGAGAACCGACGAGTTGGTAAATTAGACACATATGCAACACTTGGGTATCTTTATTGAGGAAACGTTTCGCCGCACAGTGGCTTCATCAGTCCATACAAAGGAGAATCGTGAAGAACAGGAGGAGTGTGAGGTTGTCAGGCCCTCAATCTTGAGACGATGTTGTCAGTCCATCAATCTTGAATTGAATAACAGCATATGAGCAGAGGAAGTTTATATACTGTAGACAGGAGAGGTGCAGCAGTTGTAGGTGGTGTCACATTTGTTCAATGTGGAAGTAGGTCGTGCCCAAGGAATAGGCAAGCGAAGAAATCCCTGTATTAAGATACCAAGATGTTGCAGTGTCAGACAGGATGTGAATGAATGGTTCAGAGAACCGACGAGTTGGTAAATTAGACACATATGCAACACTTGGGTATCTTTATTGAGGAAACGTTTCGCCACACAGTGGCTTCATCAGTCCATACAAAGGAGAATCGTGAAGAACAAGAGGAGTGTGAGGTTGTCAGGCCCTCAATCTTGAAACGTTTCCTCAATAAAGATACCCAAGTGTTGCATATGTGTTTAATTTACCAACTCGTCGGTTCTCTGAACCATTCATTCACATCCTGTCTGACACTGCAACATCTTGGTATCTTAATACAGGGATTTCTTCGCTTGCCTATTCCTTGGGCACGACCTACTTCCACATTGAACAAATGTGACACCTCCTACAACTGCTGCACCTCTCCTGTCTACAGTATATAAGCTTCCTCTCCTCATATGCTGTTATTCTATTCAAGATTGATGGACTGACAACATCGTCTCAAGATTGAGGGCCTGACAACCTCACACTCCTCCTGTTCTTCACGATTCTCCTTTGTATGGACTGATGAAGCCACTGTGTGGCGAAACGTTTCCTCAATAAAGATACCCAAGTGTTGCATATGTGTCTAATTTACCAACTCGTCGGTTCTCTGAACCATTCATTCACATCCTGTCTGACACTGCAACATCTTGGTATCTTAATACAGGGATTTCTTAACATAAGAACATAAGAAAGGAGGAACACTGCAGCAGGCCTGTTGGCCCATTCTAGGCAGGTCCTTCACATTCCATCCCACTAACAGAATATTTGTTCAACCTAATTTTCAATGCTATCCAAGAAATAAGCTTTGATAATTTTATTTACTCATGTGCAATTCCCACTCAAATCCAACCCCTTTCACTCATGAATTTATCCAACCTAAATTTAAAACTACCCAAGGTCCTTGCTTCAATAACCCTACTAGGCAGACTGTTCCACTCATCAACTACCCTATTTCCAAACCAATACTTTCCTATATCCTTTCTAAATCTAAACTTATCTAACTTGAATCCATTATTGCGGGTTCTCTCTTGGAGAGATACCCTCAAGACCTTATTTATATCCCCTTTGTTAATACCCATTTTCCACTTGTATACCTCGATCATGTCTCCCCTCATTCTACGTCTTACAAGTGAATGTAATTTAAGAGTCTTCATTCTTTCTTCGTAAGGAAGATTTCTAATGCTATGTATTAATTTAGTCATTCTACGCTGAATGTTTTCTAACGAATTTATGTCCATTCTGTAATATGGAGACCAGAACTGAGCTGCGTAATCTAGGTGAGGCCTTACTAATGATGTATAAAGCTGTAATATAACCTCTGGACTTCTGTTGCTAACACTTCTTGATATAAATCCCAGTAATCTATTTGCCTTATTACGTATGCTTAGGCATTGCTGTCTTGGTTTAAGGTTGCTGCTTACCATCACCCCCAAGTCCTTCTCGCAATCTGTATGGCTAAGTTCTACGTTATTTAACTTATAAGTGCTTGGGTTATGGACACTCCCGAGCTTTAGAACTTTGCATTTATCTACATTGAACTGCATCTGCCATTTTTCTGACCAGGAATTGAGTTTTGTCTAAATCCTCCTGTAGTTCACTGACATCTACGTCTGAATCGATTATCCTACCTATCTTCGTGTCATCAGCGAATTTTACTCATATCACTAGAAATTCCCTCGTCAAGGTCATTTATATATATTATAAACAACAACGGGCCCAAAACCGATCCCTGAGGAACGCCACTTGTTACAGATCCCCACTCCGATTTAACCCCATTTATGCACACCCTCTGCTTCCTATTGGTGAGCCATGACTCGATCCATGACAACACTTTTCCCCCAATGCCATGAGCAGCCACTTTCTTTAACAGTCTCTGATGTGGTACTCTATCAAAAGCCTTACTAAAATCCAAATAAACAATATCGAATTCTTTATCATTATCAACTGCCTCAAAAGCCTTACTGAAAAAACTTAATAAATTAGTTAGGCAGGAACGGCCCCTGGTGAATCCATGCTGTGTATCATTAATCAAATTATGCCTATCGAGATGGCTTCTTATGTTATCAGCTATAATCGACTCTAGTAATTTGCCTACAATTGATGTTAGACTTATTGGGCGGTAATTTGATGGTAACGACTTGTCCCCTGCTTTAAAAATAGGAATTACATTAGCCATCTTCCACGTATCTGGCACTACACCTGTTTGAAGAGATAGGTTAAAAATGTTAGTTAAGGGTTCACAGAGTTCTATTTTGCATTCCTTAAGAACCCTTGAAAAAAGCTCATCAGGGCCTGGCGATTTATTTTGCTTCAAACGGTCTATCTGTTTGATAACCATTTCGCTAGTGACTGTGATACTACATAATTTATCTTCTTCAGGCCCACTAAAATACCTAATTCTTGGGATATTATTAGTGTCTTCCTGAGTGAAAACCGAGAGAAAATAATATAGGTGTATAGAACTTTTGTTCTATACACCTGGAAAAAACTTTTTGGGTTAGTTTTCGAATCCCTAGCAACTTTAATTTCTTAGTCCCGTTTTGCTTTTCTTATCCCCTTTTTAACGTCCCTCTTAATGTCAATATACTGACTCATAAGATGACCCTCACCTCTTTTGATACGCCTATAAATTCATTTCTTCTGCCCTAAAAGATATTTGAGCCTATTATTCATCCATTTTGGGTCATTTCTATTCGATCTAATTTCTTTATATGGGATAAATGTTATTTGGGCAGCATGTATAGTGTTCAGAAAACTGTCATATTGATAGCTCTCTTCATTACCCCAGTCCACAGATGATAAGTGTTCTCTAAGTCCATTGTAATCTGCTAAGCGAAAATCTGGGACCGTTACTGAGTTATTCGTACTATGAAACTTCCATTCAATGCCAAAGGTAATTGATTTGTGGTCGCTTGCGCCGAGTTCCTCTGTAATTTCTAAATTATTAACAAGGGTTTCCTTGTTTGCCAGAACTAAGTCAAGCAGGTTATTTCCCTTGTAGGTTCTGTCACAAACTGCTTCAAAAAAATCTTGAACTACTTCTAAGAAGTCGTTAGATTCTAAATTCCCAGTCAAAAAATTCCAATCAATTTGACTAAAGTTGAAGTCACCCAGAATAACTACGTTATCTGCATTGTGGCCTTAACAATTTCCTCCCATAGTAGTCTCCCTTGGTCCCTATCTAAGTTTGGGGGACGGTATATCACACCTAAAATCAATTTTTCATGCCCCTCTGAAAATTCTATCCAGACAGACTCTGTATGTGTTATTTCAGACTTTATTCCCTTTTTTATGCAACAGTTCAAGCGATCTCGGACATACAGTGCCACTCCACCCCCCTTCCCGAAACTTCTGTCTACTTGGAACAATTTAAAACCCTGTATATGACATTCAGCAGGCATGTCCCTATTTTTCGTATTGAACCACGTCTCAGTTATGGCAAATACATCAATGTTACCTGCACTTGCAACTAATCTCAAATCGTCCATCTTATTCCTAGCACTACGACTATTTGTATAATACACTTTTAAAGACCCTCCTTTCTCTTTACCCTTCCTGCTTCATTCTGTTTTACCACTATACCTATTACTGTCCTTGTTATTGTTAAGATTTTTTATATCAAAGCCTAGATCTATATTTCGACATTCAGTATTTTCCATTTCTAAACCCATACCTCTAACTAATCTTAGTTTAAAGTCCTAACAACACCCTCAACTGAGCTAGCAAGAAAATCCACACCTGCCCTGGATAAGTGAACCCCATCCCTGGCATACATGTCATTTCGGCCATAGAAGTGGTCCCAGTTGCAAATGAATGGTACTGCATTATCCTTACAGTGTTTGTCCAGCCAGCAATTGACACCAATTGCCCTGGACAGCCATTCATCTCCAACTCCTCTCCTTGGCAAAATACCACATATGACAGGGTTCCCACCCTTCTTCCTAATTATGTCTATTGCTGACCTATACCTGCTAGTCAGGTCCTCACTCCTACGTCTGCCAACATCGTTGCCTCCAGCACTGAGACAGATAATAGGATTGCTCCCATTACCTCTCATGATGTCGTCCAGACGGCTAACAATATCCTCCATCCCAGCCCCAGGAAAGCAAACCCTCTGTTTCCTACTTCTCTCTTTCAAGCAGAAGGCCCTATCCATATACCTAATTTGACTATCCCCAACAAGAACAATGTTCTTACCTTCCTTGGTGTCGTTCGTGATGTTCCCTGTAGTCGACTCACATTCATCGGGTAACACGGAGAATCGGTTTGATATTTCCACAACAGGTTTCTGGTTCTTCGTTAATTCTACCTCTCCATCCATCCTCTTGATCTTTAACTTTGTCCCATGCATTCCGGCCACTGTCCAGGTTCCTTTCTTGGCTTGAGGATTCTCAACAGGAGGATTACTACGAATCCTCTTGTTTTCCTCAGTCAGTCGCTGTATCTCAAGCTTAGCTACCCTCAGTTCTTCCTTCAGCTGCTGGTAGAGTAGCTCAAGAGAGGACATCTTCTTCGCTTGCCTATTCCTTGGGCACGACCTACTTCCACATTGAACAAATGGGACACCTCCTACAACTGCTGCACCTCTCCTGTCTACAGTATATAAGCTTCCTCTGCTCATATGCTGTTATTCTATTCAAGATTGATGGACTGACTACATCGTCTCAAGATTGAGGGCCTGACAACCTCACACTCCTCCTGTTCTTCACGATTCTCCTTTGTATGGACTGATGAAGCCACTGTGTGGCGAAACTTTTCCTCAATAAAGATACCCAAATGTTGCATATGTGTCTAATTTACCAATAAATGACATGCCCATGCACTCCACTCCAGGCCCAGACTCATGGAACTCCGTGTTCATCAGGAACTGCAAGAAGCCCCTATCACGTGTTTTTAACATCTTATAGAGAGGGAGCATGGACACTGGGGTCGTCCCGCAGTTACTAAAAACAACAGACATAGCCCCACTCCACAAAGGGGGCAGTAAAGCAATAGCAAATAACTACAGACCAATATCACTAACGTCCCATATAAAAATCTTTGAAAGGGTTCTAAGAAGCAAGATCGCCACTCATCTAGATACCCATCAATTACACATCCCAGAGCAGCATGGGTTTAGAGCAGGTCGCTCCTGTCTGTCCCAACTACTGGACCACTACGACAAGGTTGTGGATGCTCTAGAAGACAAACAGAAAGAAGATGTTATATACACAGACTTTGCAAAAGCCTTTGACAAATGTTACCATTGTGTAATAGCACACAAAATGTGTGATAAAGGAATAACAGGAAAAGTTAGTAGATGGATCTACAATTTCCTAACAAGTAGAACACAAAGAGTAGTAGTCAACAGAGTAAAGTCTGAGGCGGCTACAGTGAAAAGCTCTGTTCCACAAGGCACAGTACTCGCTCCTATCCTGTTCCTCATCCTCATATCGGACATAGACAGGGATATAAGCCACAGTGCTGTGTCTTCCTTTGCAGATGACACCCATATCTGTATGACAATGTCGACCGTTGAAGACACTGCAAGACTCCAAGCAGACATAAACCAAATCTTTAAATGGGCTGCAGAAAACAATATGAAGTTCAATGATGAGAAATTTCAATTACTCAGATATGGAAAACGTGAGGAAATTAAAATCTCATCAGAGTACAAAACAAATTCCAACCACACAATAGAGCGAAAAACTAGTGTCAAAGACCTGGGAGTGATCATGTCAGAGGATCTCACCTTCAAGGACCATAACACCGTAGCAATCGCATCTGCTAGAAAAATGACAGGATGAATAATGAGATCCTTTAAAACCAGGGATGTCAAGCCCAGGTCGCTTGTTCTATCTAGGCTGGAATATTGCTGCACACTAACTGCACCTTTCAAGGCAGGTGAAATTGCTGACCTAGAAAATGTGCAGAGAACCTTCACGGCACGCATAACTGCAATAAACCACCTCAGTTACTGGGAACGCTTGAAGTTTCTAAACCTGTACGCCCTAGAACGCAGGCGGGAGAGATACATTATTATATACACATGGAAAATTCTCGAGGGATTAGTACCAAACTTGCACACGAGAGTCACTCCTACGAAAGCAAAGACTCGGCAGGCGATGTAACATCCCCCTAATGAAAAGCAGGGGTGCCACTAGCACGTTGAGAGACGACACAATAAGTGTCAGGGGCCCAAGACTGTTCAACTGCCTCCCAGCATACATCAGGGGGATTACCAACAAACCCCTGGCTGTCTTCAAGCGAGCACTGGACAGGCACCTAAAGTCGATATATGACCGGCCAGGCTGTGGTTCGAACGTTGGACTGCGTGCGGTCAGCAGTAACAGCCTGGTTGATCAGGCTCTGATCCAACATGAGGCCTGGTCACAGATCGGGCCGCAGGGGCGTTGACCCCTGGAACTCTCTCCAGGTATACTGGTGCCAGAACTAATCGAACCTAGTGACCGTTTATCTTGATTCTTGTCAGTGGTGTCGGCACAAGTTGAGTGTTTCTCATCTTTCTTCTTGTCAGTGTTACCAGAACTAGTTGAGTTTTGTGGATGCTTCTTATGGAAGATATCCTTGACAATCAGAATATTGTTTGGGTAGAGTCATCTGCAACATTTCTTCCACATGGTGCCGTCCTGCATAAGATCCTTTGGTAAAGGTTCCTGCATTAGTTCCTTTGTAAGAAGTTCTTGTACCTGCGGTAGGAATCTCTCTTGCTCTTTATTCTCACATTTTTTGTCTTGCACCTAGGCGAGAGCATGATCAGGAGGCACTTGGGGAGTTGGACACGAGATCGTTACCATATTTGTTGGCAATTGATTTGTCATACACGAGGCTGGGATGGTATATTGAGGGTGGCTCATGTTGGCTTGAGCACCAGGAAGAGTATCTAAACCTGACAGTAGAGGAGGCTGGCTTGCGTTACAGGTTGCTGATGTCCCTTTCTTTGGATCCATAGTGGGTGGTGCCTGGGGCACAATGGAACAACAGCTATGTGATGAAAGATTTTGTGGTGGGAATCCCTGAGATGCTGGTTTTTGAGAGGAAGGTCCATTGCAAGGGATAGAAATTCCATTAGAAATGTTGCAAGGTCTCATTGAAGAATGTGTTGGGCGCTAGCCTGAGTCAGCAGGATGGACTGGCACATCTGAATCCTTGTGACTCTCAGGCATAATACCCCGAACAACGAATTGTTTACCATCAATGTAGAATCGCTGTGGCTTGAAGACATCAATCACATTTGAATTGATCTCCAGCTGAATTTTACCAGCAAGAAAGTCTGTATATTTAGTATTACTTATATTTACTTTTGGAGTCTTACCATCTAGTCTGATAGTGCGTAGCTGACCACCCATGTGAAAAGTTACTGGCTTGCCACCAAATGCACATTGATAACCTACATTATCAAACATCAATTCCTGAGAGGGCACACCTAGTTTAACATGGTGCGTCTCACCAGCAATGTTGAATTTCCTGTAGTCTTCTTCAATTTTCATTGGGATCACGTACTTTCCCTCGTCAAAGATAATGTTACAATTACCTTCTCCATGTGTTGCGGTACAAGGATCTTTCCAATCCATGAGGGTCACAGCATGTTCTCCATAGGTTCGGATCTTCCGTGAAACACCATCAATATCAATGGACTTTGTTTCAGGCGCTATCCGATGTAGGAGATGTACATTACGTTTTCCAGTCAACTGCTGCTCTTGCATAGCATAACCTGGATAATACTGTGAGTCACATTTTGCCTTTTTTGCTTTTCTCAATTCGTTATTTTCTAATTCTTGTCTTCCTCTCTTTCTTCCCATGTCCCGCGATTCAGCGTCTATACTGAACGCTACTGAATCGCCTTGTCTAACACCAGGAACAGAAGGAGATGGATCCAAGCGTGGGATGGTTGAACCACGGTATTATTGGATGCATTACCATACTGACTAACAGCTCTTCAGTTTTCGGAGTCAATAAGACTTAAAATGCGATCTCTAAGATGGACAGCATCATCAGAACCTTGACGATGACCTTGCTTCACATTTTTGTTGAGATTTACACAAGGTCGCAATAGATACTTCTGGGTCAAAGATGGGACTTAAGGGCTGTGAAACTAAATCCATCAGCCGTTTAAGCTCCAGCTCCTGTTAGAAAGAGATTTCAGTATTAGTACACATTTCATCTCATTAACTGATTATTTGAACTCACAAATACATGGATTAAAAGGATGTAATTTGAGAAGGACCGGTCAGATATGGGTCAGTAATGTTTTGACTATATCTTATGTAATAATATATTCATTTACTACAAGTACATATACAAGGTATACTCGCCGAGCTGACATCAGTGACATGCAATATAGAAAGCCACTTGTTATGCAAAGCATTTCGGGCAAATTAATTTTGTCCCAGGATGCGACCCACACCAATTAACTAACATATGAGAGGCAGTAACAACACTTGAGAGGGTAGACAAAGCAGCAGACATGCTAAACGCAGAGACCCCAACAATATACCGCAGTGGACAGGGGCAAATGAGCAGGCCGGACACACAGGAACACAGGGGCTACAACCATGACAGAACCGGAAGATGTTAATGCATCTCTGAGGGAGACACAGTGGGAGGAGGAAAGGAAGAAGTCGATCTTTATCTACGGACTTCAGGAAGTCGAAGGGGACACCCATGACAGAAGAAACAGGAGGAGAAAGAAAGGATTAAAGGTATCATGTTAGCAACAGGGGGAGACACATCCCAGGTGACAAATTTTAAGAGAATCGGGTGGTACACAAGGGAAAGAAATCGGCCTCTCAAAGTAATCTTCAAGGCAGAATCAGCCTGTACCATGATTCTGCAAGAGAAAGCACGGCTGAGGGCGACTCAGGAGTACCAGGATGTATACCTAGATCGGGACAGAACGCAGGAAGAAAGGGAGGCCCTGAAGGAGAGGATAAGAAAGCGAAGAGAGGAGAGAGAGGAGATAGCGAGGTACAGAGGACACCAGACCCAAGCAGGACACCCACACCCACCGAAAGCACCCACGGAGGGCCTCAAATCACAGCAACCCAACGGCGACCATACATTTTAACACCACACACACACATCATTCCCACTGTCCCCACCCCAGCAACCCAAAACCCACCATCACAACTACCCCCATCACAAACCCCACCCCACCAACACATACCCCAACCATACAACCCCCATCCATGCAGCAACCCCCTATGGGCACCCTGCCCACACACCCCAACCCACCAAGATCCCCCCAGGACCACAGTATTGGAAACGAGGTTGAAGGTTTGGTACACAAATGCAGATGGAATCACAAATAAGTATGAAGAGTGGAATGAAAGAATAGGTAAGATGTCCCGAGACATCATAGCCATCACAGAATCTAAACTCAATGAGGCAATAACAGATGCAATCTTCCCACAGGTGTTGTGTGGGTCTTGAGAGAGATATTTAGGTAGACGTAGACACTCCTTGTAGGATGGTTACGGTATATTTACAGTAAGTGAAGGAGAGCCCAGCCACACCGTCTGTCTCGCTCGTAGGTCTAACGCTAGTGAGGGTGTACGCCTATGTGAGGCTGTGCACATGCGCTGAGCCTCTGACGTCAGTGGGTATCGTGACGTCACACGCAAAGGGACCCGCTGTATAACTATGCTGAATGCTGGTACACTACACAAGTGTACATATGATACTGACACGACAGCTCGGCCATGTTATCGTATGACGTCTCGGCATACTATACAACTCTATAGACTGAACAAACAGGTGGTACTGGGTGAATCTATACAATAGCAAACACATTATAACTTGGAACTGATCAAGATTAATCTTACTCTCGCACTTCTTGAGTTAACAGTACTTAAGAGAATGTTAATGGATCTAGATATAAACATTATATATATAACAATTTCAATTTGCAAATTTGATCGATCAATGTATGTGTATTCATGCACTCTTCGGCTTCTGAGGAAGAATAAATATTTACAGGAGAGAAGTTTTAACAGGAAAGATAAACTCGGCTAACACGGGTTATACTGTTAAAACTCAGAACTCAGAGAGAACTTGAACACACAAACATCTTGCTAGATACTGGAAATCTAATAACAAAACACACAGTCAATAATTAGGTTCTAAACTGGATTTTCTAATTTTCTATCTTTAGCTCACAACTTATGATCACTTTCTTACTGAAGGAATGAACAAACTCGGTTTTGATTAACTTATAATCACTTTCCTACTGAAGGAATGAACAGACTCGGTATTGATCAACTTATAATCACTTTCCTACTGAAGGAATGAACAGACTCAGTGGAGTGGATGGATCCCTCCCCGGTTGAAATAGTTAGCTCAATGACACAAAGTATGAGCAAAGGAGAACGGCTCTCGCTATCTCTTACTGCAGGTAAGAATTACTCGACACACGACACTTTACTCTGCAAAGGCTTACTGTCAACTGGAAGGAACACTATCTGGAACACGAGGGACAACAACTGGCACTCTAGTGAGTACACTAGCAACAGAAACGGCTTTCTGCAATTGCTTTTGCATCAGCGAGAGATGCTATAACTCATTCAAATAGTCTTTCTTCAACAAAGCGTCCCCTGGAGAGGAACTACTACTTGAACTAGCAACATTACAAGGATAGACTCAGTACTCAAGGCGGTCCGGGATACCTCCGGCACCCTAGGCATCTGAACGCTATCTTGCATGCAAGATATTGTAGGGGCTGAATTCCAGACAGGAGTGACAGTAATACTAGTGCCTTGACTGCTCGGCTACGATAACAAGTAAAACACATACTTTCTACAAGAACTAATCTGAACTTCACATTCCGCATCACTCTGGCAAATCTCTGATACAAGCTCGAAGAACAAACACATTGCTCAACGGCTAGAGACTGTCTTTCAATCATTAAGGGACTATAAGAACTTTTCACTGATTCGTTATCATTATGGCTCTGAATAGCAGTACACACAGTATTATCGCACGCATTTACTTGAGCTACATTGCCTTGACGGGCAGCAAACACATTACTACTTGACTTTACTTGGGACATGACTTCAAGCAATGAACGAGAATTGAAATGAAAGCAAAATTTACACAAGTATATGGCACAATATAGCTTAACTGATAGAAATTATTAACTATTCTGCATAAGTAACACGGATAATAGCACAATAACACTAAAGAAAAGATAACTCACTGGAAATTTACTTGGCAAGGAAACTCAACACACTAAAATAAAACAATCTAGCTTTAACTTGAACAGCAAAATGAGTTTTCTTTTCTTGCAAATATCAACAAAATTGCAACACAATAAAAGAATTAAATGCACAAATAATTAAAAGAATTCAATAATGGTTATGGCACTAGCAACAATCTGATAAAACAATTCAATAGAATTGTTCACTGGCAATAAATTAAAGTAACTTTACTGCTTGTTTTACTTAGAAAGTTCACTGGAAATTGCTTATTACTCTTAGGAAATGACAAGTTACTAGAGCAATTAAACACAACAAAATTGATAAAACAAGATGAATACTGGCGAATTTAATTTACACAAAATCAATTTCAGGAATGACTGATTGAAAAAAATTCACACTGGGGTAAATTATTTTCACACAACACAAAGATATTAGAAATAAAATAGTTTGAACACTCTTACTCTTAATTGCAAGCAAAGCAAGGTAACTCAATGCAACAGTTACTGAACAATTTACTAAAAACACTGACTTTAGACAAACTTAAGAGTGAATTTGTTCAACAACACATGAAAACAAATGAAAAATTAATGACAATAAAATGGTATTAACACTTACATTAGCTGGAAGATACTCATCAAGGCACAGAACAGTTAACTTACTGCTTATACAAAGTCATGCTCTTGTTGACTATAAATAATTATTGGAGCAAAATAATATCTTCAGTAAGTTATATCACTAGTCTGCAAAAGTAATTCACATTAGCACTATACAAAAAGAACAAGTACACAAAACAATATTGGGTGCAATGGGAATAAGTAACACTGACTGCAACACATAAGAATTAGCAGGGAATATTACTGGTAAAAGGTTAAAAATTGCTTGGAGGAGAAAACAATATGTAGTTACTGGGGCAAGCAAAATTAATTAATTACACAATTAAAACATTAACAAACAAGGGTAAATGAATAAAAATGATAACTCTGGGATAGTACACTTGGTGAAACACAATAATTAACAAGACAGAAAATTCAACAACACATGGACAATGCTGGGGAAAAATTAAAATCTTTTAAAATTACTACTTGGTGGAATATTGGAACAATAGATTACTTTAACAAAACTGTACTTACTGCATATTTTGTAACACAACGAAATTCACAGAAATTATAACACAATAATTAACAAGAGACAATACTAGTGAAATCAAAAATTAATGCAAATAATTAATTTAACACGGAACACTTCCTAGGATAACTCAAAATTTATGTAACTCGCAGAAATTGTCTCAACACACGAAATTGTCTATAGATTATCTGAAAAATAAAACAACAACACAGTAAATGTCTCTAGGGTGGAGATCGGTGACTGAAGCGTGGTGGTGGAGGGTGGTGGTGGAGGATGGTGGTGGAGGATGGTGGTCTAGTCCACTCATTGATAACTTGAAGTAATGTGCATAAACCGGCGGACTACGAACCGAGGCTTTGTACAGTTGGCACAACAGTTCAGAAGAAACACACTCAGGACGCTCGACCTGGTTCGTAGCCAATAAACTGCTTGCAGGACCCAGTTAAGGGTGAAATAATCCACACTTAATGCTTTGTGTGGGTGGATGCACGTGGTCAAGGCGTCTGCCTTAGCGTGGGTGGTGGGGGGGTGGGGGGTTGGGTTAGCCCACACCGCTTCCCGCGTGCGCCTGTGGCTTACGCCGTTTATATGAACTTAACCCAGGGTGGCTTGAATAACCCAGGATACCACGGGGATGGTATTGTACTCAGAACAGCAATACACTGGAGTACAAAGGTGGTATAAATGCGTGAACTCACGTGGCTTACTTCTCAGACAGCAGAGTGGCTTGCTGGCTTAGTAGAATATTTTCACACAGGTTGACTGGCTTGGAATCTTGTAACAAATTAGCACAGCAAGGTAGAAGCTGGCTTAAGCCTAGGCTGACGTAACTGGTGGTGGCTTAACGGCTGGAATGGGACTCTCCCCTCACTGGCTTACTCGTACAGAATTTGCAAAACCCGGGTCAACCCCTCGTAGGTTTTAACAAATCAACAAATGAGGCACTTAACTGACCAGGAGATACTTTAGATATTGTAGACTTCTTGGATGTAGGTAGCTGGTAACGTGGTCGGTCTGGAGGCTGTTTGCTTGCTTGTCGTAGTCTATCTCTCTATAACATCGTAATCGATAAAAATTACGGCACAATGCTGTCACCACTTGTTGTGTGGGTCTTGGGAGAGATATTTAGGTAGACATAGACACTCCTTGTAGGATGGTTACGGTATATTTACAGTAAGTGAAGGAGAGCCCAGCCACACCGTCTGTCTCGCTCGTAGGTCTAACGCTAGTGAGGGTGTACGCCTATGTGAGGCTGTGCACATGCGCTGAGCCTCTGACGTCAGCGGGTATCGTGACGTCACACGCAAAGGGACCAGCTGTATAAGTGGGATGAATGCTGAATGCTGGTACACTACACAAGTGTACATATGATACTGACACGACACAGGGATATCAGATCCTGAGGAAAGATAAAAAAAGCAGGGGGGGGAGGGGTCGCACTGCTCGTAAGGAACCAATGGAGATTTGAGGAAATGAAAGGAATGGAGGTGTGTAGAGAAAGGGGTTTTATAATAGGTACCATCCAGTCTGGGGAGCACAAGATAGTCATTGCAGTGATATATAACCCACCACAGAACTGCAGGAGGCCAGGAGAGGAATATGACGAGAACAACAGAGCAATGGTGGACACTCTAGCGGAGGTGGCAAGAAAAGCGCACATGAGCAGAGCGAAGTTACTGGTCATGGGCGATTTCAACCACAGGGAGATCGACTGGGAGAACAAAGAACCATGCGGGGGTCCAAAAACTTGGAGAGCCAAGATGATGGACATGGTACTGGAAAACCTGATCCGCCAACATGTTAGGGACATGACCAGAGAGAGAGAGGAGAGGACGAACCAGCAAGGCTGGACCTTGTATTCACCCTGGGAGCCAGCGACCATATGGTGCTGAGCTTTGAGTACATTGTAGAGCTACATGTGGAGAGGGAAAACGGTACTGAAAGAGACAAACCAGACTTTAAAAGAGGGGACTACATGGGTATGAGGAATTTCCTGCAGGAGGTTCAGTGGGAAAGGGAAATGGAAGGACAGTCAGTAAATGAAATGATCGAATACGTAGCGACAAAGTGCAAGGAGGCAGAGGAACGGTTTATACCCAAAGGAAAAAGATTAAATGGGAAGGCCAGAAAGAGCCCCTGGATTACCCAAAGGTGCAGGGACTCAAAGACTCAGAGAATGGAAAAGGTACAGAAAGCAAAGAACCCAAGTAAACAAAGATTATTATTATTATAATCAAATAGAAGCGCTAAACCACAGGGGTTATACAGCAAGTAAACAAAGAGATTAGTCGAAGAGCTAGAAACGAGTATGCACAGGTACGGAGGGAGGCCCAGAAACAGTACGAAAATGACATAGCATCGAAAGTCAAGTCTGACCCGAAACTGATGTACAGTCACTATTACGATATTCTTAATTTGTAACAGGCGATGTTGGTCTAGAGGAAGAATTTTTTCTCCAGTAATATCGTAATAAGAACCGTTATGAGGATATGATTTATATCAATGAGGAGATTTAAACACTTTGATAAAATCTTATTTTAATATAACGTAAACCACGTTATTTAGTTAAGGTAGTTTTTGCGTACCTTTTTCTTATATATATTGTATATACTTAATCCTTACACACAACATATATATTAATAAACATGAGCAAATAAAGTTATATGGACTCCATTTTCTGAGCCATCAAACGTTGACTAGAACAGAAGAAGTCTCTGAACAGATTGAGTACTTCTTTAATGAAAAGTTGAACAGATCTCACAATGTAGACTAGAGAGTATAACTCTAGTACAATGGCTTCTCAAGTGAGTAAGCGACGATGACCTTTATAAGCAGAGAGGCGATGAACTTCTCTATAAGCAGAGAGGCGATGAACTGACTGCTCTAATAAATTCACCTCTGACTTCAGCTCGCGTCAGGCGAGTAGCCGCCAGAGGTGACGTTACACAAACATTGAATGGTTGTTACCACTGGTACGAACTCTCCTATGTACATATATATATATACATATGTAATTGAAAACATGAAAGGTGAAAATGAATATGTAATATTATAAAGCTGATTATCATTGTTTTAGCTATTAACGATGGTAATCGCAATGTAATATTAGATAGATGAACATTGCAAGATATTTGTAAATAAACTGTGTGGGCGCGTAACACCCCTACCCCAGGACCACCCCTACCCCCAGGACAGTATGTAGTACTGGGAATTTAGATTTTTCCCAAATGTGAAGCATACAAATGAACATGTAGGAGCTTGGGATCCGAGAGCAGAGGCGTGTAGATAGCCAGGTTCTCGTCAGTGGTAACATATATACACAAGTATCCAGGGGTGGCGAGAGAAAGCAGCCTTGTCTCTCAGTACAATCCCAGGTTGATACACAAAGTTACTATACATACAGTAACTGTAAATAGACAAAACATATATTATAAATATAACATGATAATATAAACATTTGTTTTTCTCAATTCTTTTACATCTTCAAGCAAATGTTTTAAGGGAATTGTTAATTATTTCTACTTTATTAAGGACGCGAAAGAGCATTACTAGGGCCTTTTATGTGATTTATACTAAAGGAATAAGGTTGGATTCTGAGAGCCCACCTCAGAATCCGGGCATTCTTAGATTTCATCGTATTTATAAAGGTCAAGGAGTTGTGATCGGAAAACACTAAGACTTTATGAGGCGATGTTCCTAAGTAAACATCGAAATACTCTAAAGAAACAACTAGGGATAATGCCTCTTTTTCCACTGTTGAATAATTTCTTTGGTGGGGCTTTAATTTAGATGAAAAATAACAAATGGGATGCAAAATTTCAGACTCCGTTGAATTTTGTAGTAGGACTGCTCCTATTGCATAACAGCTAGCATCAATGTGTAAGACAAAAGTCTTATGAAAATTGGGACTTTGTAATACAGGAACGGAGGTAAGCAAGCGTTTTAATTTCTCAAAAGCTGTATTACATTCCAAGGTCCATTTATATGTTACTCTAGGGCTGGTTAATTCAGTTAAAGGAGCTGCTAATTGAGCAAAGTTAGGGCAAAACCTTCTGTAATAACTAATCATCCCTAGAAATCGTTGCACTCCTTTTCTATTACCTGGAGTTTACCTGGAGAGAATTCCAGGGGTCAACGCTTCCGCGGCCCGGTCTGTGACCAGGCCTCATGTTGGACCACAGCCTGATCAACCAGGCTGTTACTGCTGGCCGCACGCAGTCCAACGTACGAACCACAGCCTGGCTGGTCAGGTACCGACTTTAGGTGCCTGTCCAATGCCTGCTTGAAGACAGCCAGGGGTTTGTTAGTAATCCCCCTGATGTATGCTGGGAGGCAGTTGAACAATCTTGGGCCCCTGACACTCATTGTGTTGTCCCTCAATGTGCTAGTGGCACCCCTGCTTTTCATTGGGGGGATGTAACATCGCCTGCCGAGTCTTTTGCTTTCGTAGGGAGTGATTTTCGTGTGCAAGTTTGGTACTAATCCCTCGAGAATTTTCCACGTGTATATAGCAATGTATCTCTCCCGCCTGCGTTCTAGAGAGTACAGGTTTAGGAACTTCAAGCGTTCCCAGTTATTGAGGTGGTTTATCGCAGTTATGCGTGCCGTGAAGGTTCTCTGCACATTTTCAAGGTCAGCAATTTCACCTGCCTTGAAATGTGCAGTTAGTGTGCAGCAATATTCCAGCCTAGATAGAACAGGCAATTTGTAAAGTGTCAACATGGGCTTTTCATCCCTGGTTTTGAAGGTTCTCATTATCCATCCTGTCATTTTTCTAGCAGATGCGATTGCTACGGTGTTATGGTCCTTGAAGGTGAGATCCTCTGACATGATCACTCCCAGGTCTTTGACATTAGTTTTTCGCTCTATTGTGTGGTTGGAATTAGTTTTGTACTTCGATGAGATTTTAATTTCCTCACGTTTTCTGTATCTGAGTAATTGAAATTTCTCATCATTGAACTTCATATTAAGAACATAAGAACATAAGAAAGGAGGAACACTGCAGCAGGCCTGTTGGCCCATTCTAGGCAGGTCCTTCACATTCCATCCCACTAACAGAATATTTGTTCAACCCAATTTTCAATGCTACCTAAGAAACAAGCTTTGATAATTCTATTTACTCATGTGCAATTCCCACTCAAATCCAACCCCTTTCACTCATGAATTTATCCAACCTAAATTTAAAACTACCCAAGGTCCTTGCTTCAATAACCCTACTAGGCAGACTGTTCCACTCATCAACTACCCTATTTCCAAACCAATACTTTCCTATATCCTTTCTAAATCTAAACTTATCTAACTTGAATCATTATTGCAGTTCTCTCTTGGAGAGTACCTCAAGACCTTATTTATATCCCCTTTAATACCCATTTTTCCACTTGTATACCTCGATCGTCTCCCTCATTCTACGTCTTACAAGTGAATGTAATTTAAGGGTCTTCAATCTTTCTTCGTAAGGAAGATTTCTAATGCTATGTATTAATTTAGTCATTCATGAATGTTTTCTAACGAATTATGTCCATTCTGTAATATGGAGACCAGAACTGAGCTGCATAATCTAGGGGGAGGCCTACTAATGATGTATAAAGCTGTAATATAACCTCTGGACCTTTTTAAAATTTTGATATAAACCAGAATCATTTTTATTAGGCCTTAGGCATTGCTGTCTTTTGGGAAGGGTTT
>WNWK01027361.1:0-26371 GCA_009830355.1 Cherax destructor
ATTCATTACTTGTTTTTTCCAAAAAGAAACCCCCCTGTACCCCAATTCAAAATTTTTAAAAAAAACACCTTCCCCCCCAAAGCTAATTCTCAATATCAAATTTTTCCCAAAAAAAATAGAATAATCCTTAACGTAAAAACCTGACTAATCAATTAATTTAAAAAAATTTTATGGAATTACTTAGCTAATTTTTCCCCACAACATTACATTAAATTTTCCCGTAAACAAACCCAATGAAATTTAAATTTTTTTTAAATTGTTTCTCCTCAATTAGTTGCATTGCTACAATTAATTGATATTTAAATATTCAAACTTTATAACTTAGATATGCAACTTTACTAATTTTATAAATTATAACCATAACTTTTTTATTTTTTTTTTTTCCCCAATTTGTTTGGTCCCCCCAACCTTGGTGGAGGGGTGTGTTTTGGGTCTCCTGGTGGCAGTCCCCTTCAACAGTGTTCCCCCAACATGTTTTCCAGTTACAGGGGGCGTGTAAACCCGTTTGCATTGATTTTTGGGGGAGCTGTACCCCCTATACGGCTGATGTGCTGCCCCTTGATAATTAGGGACATTATGGGATCCCGATTGTGATCTGTATGGGGTTTTCCCCCTTAATGGTGCCGTGAGGATCTTTGTTTTTTTTCCCAGCCTGGTGCTTATGAGGAAAGGGTACATATCGGAAAACGGGGGATTTGGTTCAAACTGGCGGGGGTCGTCTACGAGATGTATCCATGCATTATTTTGGGGAATAGGCCCGGAATCCCGTTTGGGCCCCTGATGAAGTGGATGTGGGAAGGGTTTTTTGGACATTTGGGTTATTCACGCTCTACTGTGGGGCTTGGGCCCGGGTTGTTATGCAGGACCCCCGGGATTTTTTCCCCCTTAAAATGACTCTGCGATGGTAGTTCCCCTCGTATGTCTTCATGGAAAATTTTAAAAACCCAGGTGTCGTTCGTCCCCTGGGCAGATACCCCCCTCCCCGGCTCTGGGGCCCCCCAGGACATATATGATGTGTGAAAACGCCGGTCCGCGTCGAGACCGGGATCGCGCTGCTGCTACAGGGGGCCCCGGGGGGCGTGGTACGCAAGGGAAAACCAGATGTCCCCAGAAGCTGGGGTTTGGGAAGGCCTGGAAAGGAGCGACAAAGTACCTAGGAAGTGCTCGTGCAGTTTATCTATGGATAAAGGGCCCCCGACCCGGGGGAGTGGGCTGAATTTCTGAAGGGGTTGTTGGGAGGTGGGATTGGTGGATCCTTTTTTGGGGACCTTCACAGGATTTTTCGATACCCCAACGATGGTTGGCAGTTGCCTGCGGAGGTGGTGCCTGGGGCGGAGGTTCGACTTGGATGTGTTGATGGTGTTGAGGTCAATACCCCGGTTTGCATGTTTAAGGGGGTCGGGGGCATCGGGGGAAGGGGATGATGTAATGGTTTGGGGTTTTTCCCGTGGGGGTAGTGGGGTAGCTAGTGATGATTTTTTCGCCTGGTCAGAGGTCTGGAAAAAGGGGGCCCGGGCAGGGGGGAAGGGGGAAGGGGCATTGTTGGTGAATGGGGTTGGGGAAAAAGGGGAGGGGAAATTCTGTCCTCCCCCGGGGGGGCAAGGGGGGAAAACAGGGGAAAACCCCCTTTTTATTTTTAAGTTTCTGAATATGAATGTTAATGGCCTCCGTGGGTCGGGAAAGATGGGTTGGGGATTTTTGGCATTTGGGGGATGTATGCTGCCTTCAGGACCCCCCTTTTTTATTGGAAGGGATTTTTGTTTAATGGTTTTTGCTTATCGGGGTGTAATTTAAAAAAGGGGTTTCTGTTGGGGTCAAAACCCCCCTTTTTTGTTAAAGTTTTGGGGGGGAGGGGGAGGGGGGCAGGATTGTTCGGGTTGAGGGGTTTGGGGGGGTATTCAGGTATGTTTTTTTGGGGGGTTTTGCCTGGGGAATAGTCGTCGTTTAAGGGGGAAAATTTTGTTGTAATGAGTTTTTTTATTTTCTGGGAAGGGTTACCGATAACTGTTTTTTGGTGACTGGAATTGTGTAATCCTGGGGGTGTGGGGCCCCGAGGGGGATTTTTTTGGGTGTTTGGGGGTTTTTGGGTGCGATAGGAGTGGGAGATGTGACGGGGGGGGTTTTTTAGAACATACTTTTTTCAGGAGAGGTTATGCTGCTGTTAGATAGAATATTTTGGGGGGGGTGGGGTGGAGAATGTGACTTGTGTGGATGTGGGTTTTTTGGGTCACAGGGCGTTTTGGCTTGTTTATAGGGAAGGGGGCAGTCTTTTATTCTAGTTATTGGAAGCTAAAAACCGTTGTTCAAAGCCCCGATCATTGGGGGTTTTGCGGAATGGGGGGGAGGGTATGGGGGGGGTCGGGGGGTTGAGGACATTGTTGGGTGGTGGAAGGGGGGGGAAAATTGCGATTCGTGATTTTTATAAAAGAATGGGGGGGAAGAGGGGGGGATTGAAACAAGGCTCCCAAAAATATTTGGGGGGAATTTGGGGCATGCTATGGGGGGGAGGGGTGGGTATCCGCAGGGAGTGCAGCCTTTACCGAGCGGTTCGGGATTCAGGGGGAAGGGTTTTTCTGCCGTTTAAATTTGGGCAGGGTTGGAAAAAGGTTACTGGGGGGAGATAAGGCCTAGTTGTGTTAAAAATTTTTGGGTGCCGTAGGAGGATATGACAATTATGTCTTGAAATCAAAAGGTTGGGTGGGCCCGGATGGGAGTTTTTTGGGACGGGAGGTATCAGTGGATATGCGGATTTTGGTTCCCCAGGAGAAGTTATGGGTGGCTATGATGGGAAAAGCGCGGGGAATAGTCCTAGGGGTATTGTCTCGGAATTAGTGATGGGTCGTATGGGCATGGGGGGGATGATCACTGAAAGGAGGTGGGGGAAAGGCGATACGGGGTCGGGGGGTTGGGAAATCTCCAGGAATAGATGGGATCCCGGTATTTTTTGTTCTATTGGGGGGTCTTGAGGGATGGGGGCCCGGGCTTTAATCATAAATCTGGGGGCGTTGGGGGATCAGCGTCTGGGATTGTGGTGCTTGCCCCAAAAACATAGTGAGTCTTTGGGAGGGGTTTGTGCAATCGTTCTTTGTTCTGACTATAAGTTTTTTTCGCGAGTGTTGGCGTGGGGGTTTTTAGTTACAAAAAGGGGGGGCGATTTTCCCGGGGGCGGGGGGGATCGGGGGGGATGGGGGGAAAATTGGAGTTTTGGGGGGGCAAAAGGGGTCGTGGGCTGGACTGGGAAACAAATGATTTTCCCAGGGATGTTTTGGGGGAAAACTTAGAACGGGGTTTGGGATGAAATATGGGGGGGGAAGGACATTGTTCAGGGTTAGGTGCGGGGGGGGGCCGGGGGGGGTAATGGTGGGTATGGGGGGGGGCTGCGACGGGGTGTCCCGTCGCAGCCCCCTTTTTCGTGCTTGCAGGCCCCCTTTTAAAGGGGGTTTGGGTCTGGGGTGTCCGGGAAGGGGTGAGGACAGTGATTGGACCCCCGGGGATCTGGGATTTTGGGTTTTTCATCCATTTTGGTAGGAAGTGAGGGGGGGTTAGTGTTACCCCAAAGGATGATGAAGTTTTGGGTATTCTGGCATGGGGGGTTAAAGGGGGAAAAACACTTTTTTTGGAGGGGGGGGGGGGTTTTTGGGGCTTTTGGGGATAGGTATGGGGGGGGGCACTGTAAAAAGACTTAAGATTTGGGGGTAACCTTTTCAATGAAGCTATGACGGAAATTAATTCCTCTCGGTTGGGGAAAGGGGGGGTTTGAGTGGGAAAAGGGGGGTTTGGGAAAAAGGGGGGGTTTTTCATTTTCAATGGCGGTGGTTATTAATACTTTGGGTTTTATAGCAAACTTTGGCATGGGGCCCACGGGTATCCCTCGTGGAAAAGGGGTGTACTGCGGCTGCAGGCGGGGGGTTTTTTGCCCCTTCATTTGGGTTTTTTGGAAGCACTGGTTAAAGAAAAGGGGGTTTTAAAAAAGGGGGATTGGGGCTTGGGTTGATACCTTTGGGAGGGGTTGCAGGGGGCTTTTCGTTAAGCAGGGTTTTTGGGGAGGGGGGGGGTGGGGGCAAGGGAAGGGGTAAGGGGGTTAAAGGGGTGGGTGGGGGGAACGCTGGATGTGGGGGTATTCGGGGGTTTTTATTGGCGTGACCGGGGATTAAAAAGGGTTGTAAAATGGATGGGGAGGGATGGAAGGGGGGCCCTTTGGGGGGAAACTTTTTTTCCCCAAGTACGATTGGGGAAAATGTGGTTTTTTTGGAGGGGGTTTTTCCCTCTAGGGGTAGACTGGGTTTCGGTTTTTTCATGGCATCTTGGCCTCTAAAGCCCCTTGTTTGTAATGGGTTTGGCGGGGAGGGTACCTTTTGATGTGGGGGGCCTGATACAGGGGGATCTTTTTGTGTATTTTGCTTTGGGGGAAGGGTTAAAAGGGGAAGGTTTTTGGATTCCCTTATGGGGGGGAAATTTTTTGTTTTGGGGGGTTTAAAAAAGATGTGGGGGGGTGCAGCGACTTCGGGGGGCATGATTTGTTTTTTAAAATTTTTTTGTGGGGGGGTAAGGGGGGTTAGGGTGATCGGATAAGGGGGCTGGGGGCTTTTAAAAAAAAAGGTGTAAAAACAGTGTTTGTATGGGAGGGGGGGTGCGTTTTCCCGGAAGGGTATCCCTCCTCACAGGGTCTTTTTTTGGGGGGGTAGGGGATGAGGAAATTGGGGCTGGTTTCCCCCCAAAGGGGGTTTGTGTGTGTGTGTGTGTTTTTTTTTGTGGGTTTTTTTGGTAGGTGTGTGCGATCTTGGGGGTTGGGGTTGGGGGGGGTGGTAGGTGTGGGGGGGAAAGGGGTTTGGGGGGTTTCCCCGGGGGTTTTAAAATTTTTTTTTTATGAGGGGGTAAAAAAAGGGGGGGGTTTTTTTTTGGGTGAGTGGGGAAGGTTTTTTTTTTTTATTGGACTTTGGGATGGGGGGGTTTTTTTTTCATGGTATGATTGGGGTTCCCCCTCTTTAGTTATGAGGGGGTTGGGTAGTGGTTAGGAGGGGTATTGTAACGTGTACATATATGGGAAAAAGGTTAAAATTTAATCTGGTGGAATGCTTTGGGTGGCTATTGGCCCATGTTTAATAATTTTAAAAATTTGTTTTTTTGCCCTTTGTGGAAACGTTTTTTTTCGGAGTTGGGAAATTATTTTACTGTTGTTTTTAGTTTTCCTTTACATGTATTTAATTTTTTGTGTCATGATTTGAAGAAAATTGGGGAAAAAAATTTTTTTCCCTTTTTCCTTGTTGGGGCCATTCTTTTGTATAAACATGTATCAGTCTACCGTCCCCCCGTCAGGGGGGTTTTTTTTTAAAATTGAAAGTTTGTAACCCCGTATAATGTTTAGGCTTTTTTTATTTTTTTAAAATATTAAAAAATAACTAGGGGGGGTGGGGGGTTGGGGGTAGATTTGATTATTTGGTTTTTAAAGTTTTTAATGGTGTGGAAAATGTCATGGTCTTTAAAATATTTTGTAAGTTACATAGTGATTTATGTATATTTTTTAAAAAAGGTATCTTGTTTTTAAAAAAATTTATATTTTACTATATTTTAAAAAGGGTTCATACGACATTATTTTTAAAACTTGATTCGGATCCATGTTTTAAAACTTTATGGGTTTTAAATAAAATAAAAAAAAAAAAAAAAAATTTTTTAACCCCGATTTAATTAATTTATAATAAAGAAAAAATTTAAAAAAATATTTTTAAAAAAAAATTATGTCTAAACTATGTTCAAATTTCATAGCTTAAATACTCACCTATCTATTTAAACTATCTCAAAAATTCAAATTTTTTTTTAAATTAAATTTTTTAAGGTCTCCCAAAAAACCCCCTGCATATTGGGGTTTTTTGGCATGTACCCTCATGTAATCTCAATTACCAAATGTAATTCTTTGTATCATGTCCTAAACTATTATTAATTATTTTATGTTTTTAAAAGGGAAACACTGCAGCGGGCCTGTTCCCATCTAAACCACCCCCCTTCACATTCCCCCCACAAAAAAGGATATTTGTTCAACCCAATCTTCAATGCTCCCAAAAATAAGCTTTGATAATTCTATTTACTCAGTGCTTCCCCAAACCCAACCCCCTCCCCCCAAAATAATTTTCCCAAATTTGAAACCCCCAAGGTCCCTTCAATAACACTACTAGGCAGACTTTCCCCACTCATCAACTACCCTGTTCCAAACCAATTTTGTTATTTTCAAATAAAAAACATCTAATTTGAATCCATTTTGCGGGTTCTCTCTTGGAAAATATCCTCAAGACCTTATTTATCCCCCTTTTTAAAAATCCCCTTTTTTCCACTTTTCCCGATCATGCCCCCCTCATTCTACGTCTTACAAGTGAATGAATTTTTTTGGGGTCTTCAATCTTTCTTCGTAAGGAAGATTTCTAATGCTATGTTTAAAATTTAATCTTCCCCGGGGGAATGTTTTCTAACAATTAATATCCCATTCTAGAATATGGAGACCAAAATTTTTTTTTTTTTTTATATTTTATTTATCAATACAGGTACATTAACAACAAACTTTGCAACACTATACAAAACTTAAAAAATTATATAGTTAAATTAAAAAAGAAAATTCGTTTTGAGACCACCCCCTTTGGTTTCTAACCCCCCTTTTTTTTAAAAACTAACTTCATACAGTTAAAATATAAAACCCTTTTTTTATACAAATACAACCGACCACGGCCCCTTTCCAATAATTTGTGAACTAAATACCTCTCCCAAAAAAATATATGCATAAATATTACTGAATACCTCAACCCCCAAGAGGCCATAGGAAAATTTAAAATTTCCCTTTTAATTATGTTTAAAACGGGGTTTACTGTAACATTACATAATAGCAATTATTCGAAGTCTTATCTAAAAACCCTCCAAGTTTTTATTACCCCAAAATAAAAGGGAAAAACCATCTAAATGATGGGTTTCCATCAAGATTTTATAACACATATCACTTGTCACATATCATTACAAGGCCAACTCTTTTCCCCTTCCCCCCATCCCTTTAGACTACTCCTATCCTGAATAAACACGTACCCAACCCAAAGACATATTCACCATAAAACCCTAAAAAATTTTTATAAATACACACAAAAAAAAATAAGAACTAAGTACTGCTATACAAATCTATGTACTATGATGATACCCTTAATCATCATACTTTTTTTAAATAATCCCCCTAAAAAAGATCGTTAGCATCTTAATTCCAAAAATATACACAACAGTCCCCGTATTTTTTACATTGCCTAACAAATGATATAAAAGTATTTTGAAACGGAGCTATACAATAACATTATACAATGACAATGAAAAAAAAAAAAACCTTCTCTGATCCCCCTAATCTTGTGGTAATATTACAATAACTCCAAAAAATTTTTAAATTTCCTATTTTGAAGTACTGATAAGAAACATAATATGTACTTTTGAGAAAAAATATTAACATGACCCCCTACAGCGTCGGGGGAAATATCCTTCCCCCGTCTCATAAAACAAACATAATTTTTCCACCCCCATTTTAAAACCCCTTTTGCGTACCCCTTTTCCCAACCCGGTTTTTTGTCACGTCAAAAACGTAAAGGCCCCAAAAAAGTTCACCCCGTCATCCCCCATACCTATTCAACACCTTTCCCGTCAGCTGTTTTTTCCCCCTTGCTCAATAACAAGCATTTTCCCCCAGTCGCCCCCCCCTCAACATTCACACTACTTGCCCTAAAACCTCATTCAACAACTCGACCCCCTCTTCTCTGTCTTCCAAAAATCCGTCCTTTCAGCTTACTCTGCATCACCAATCTTTTATTTGTCCTATATCCCTCAGAAAACTTGATCCCATTTATCTCCATACAATAGCCTATTCCTACACATTGAGCGATACACATGAGCCGCTAAGGCTTTCACCCTACAGTCCCCTCCACCTCTCTCATTCCCCATGATACATACAAGAAATCCGAATTACATAATTGCCCTCCCCCTTCTCTCGATACTCCCCCAACATCAAAAGCAAGCCATAAGGTCGAATTTTTCTCCCCCCAATCCAATCACCCTTGACAACCATAGCCTCACCCCCTCTAAAGACTCACAAAAATATACAGCATGATATGCTGTCTCCTCATCTCCGCACCTTTGACATTCATTCGTCCTCAACCCCATCCTATATAATTCAGACCTCGATGCCAATATACCTAATAGAAATCTAAACCACCTCCCGTACCTTAGGCAATAAACGGATCTTCCTGAACCTACCCCAAATCCCCTCCAATCATAAACTGGAAAATTCGCTTGACCCTGTACCACCCCACCCTTTTCACTCCCCGTCCCCAACCTGCCCACCTTTGCCCTTTTAGGCTCCCTCATTGCCAATAACTGTCTAGCCATGTCCTCACACACCCGCAGGTCCCTCCCCTCCACCACTTCCAGTACATCCTCCATGACCGCTCCCTACTCGTTGACCTCTCACCCCACCCTTCCTTAAAAACACTGTTTCACATAAACTCCTTTCACCGATGTTCAAGAAATGAGGCCCAACCCCCTCTTGACACTCATCATGACAACTTCCTTTCGAAGCCAGGCGCCCATACCCCCACACATACCGTAACACTTTCTTTTGTAATTCCCTGATGTCGACCATCCTTAAAGGATACACCGCAGCTACATCCACACCTTACTGTATACAAGTGTGTTCACCACCACCACACGTTGCAACAGCGTAACATCCCCTGCCCTCCAACCCTCATTCTACCCAAAGCCCTACCCACCACCTCCTCAGAATTCGCCTGCCTGCCACTCTCATCTGCCATATACACAATTCCACAGATCTTTATTCTATCCACAACATTCCATCCATACACCTTCCCCAAGCCCCCCACCCACGTACCCACCTCCAATAACTTAGACTTGGCTCCATTAACCCTCATTCCTTTCGCTGCTCCAAAGACCTCTATAATACGTCCCATTAACCAGCCCTTCTGTTCCACCCACCAATACAGTAGTATCATCCACATACCCCACGATGCCCACTACTCACCCCCTCTTCCTCTCTCCTACTCCTTCCTCTATTAACCTATAAAAGGGATCCTGCATGCACGCAAAAAGGATCTGAGATATGGGACACCCCTGTCTCAGACCCCTTTCCATCACCACCCCCTCCGTCCTACCTTCAATAAAATCCCCGATTCTCCCATGTCCTACACTCATACTTCTTCAGGTATACCAAACTGCCCCTGATGTATGACTTTGTCAAGCACCTTTTTCATTCTATTCCCTAAAATTTTTGCAAGATTTTATAATCTCCCACATGAGGGATATCGCTCCTGTAATTACCCAAGGTTCTCCCCCTCCTTTCGGCACCAGAACAACTACCCCCCGTCCCCTGCGTCTCTCTAACCTACCCCCATCCTTCATACAATTAAACAAATGCACTAAACATTCTCTCAACGTTTCCCAATGCACTACATAGAAATCATTCGGTTCCCGTCTAACCCTGTGCCTTCCTAGACTTAATCTAGACACTGCCTCCCCCACTTCCTCCTCACTTATACTTCCACCCAACTCCTTACGGTCTTCCTCCCCAAACGACACAGGATCCCTTCCCGAAGGACCTCCCGGCACTACCCGTCCCTACACTCAATGATAATTTCCTCCCAAACCAATGATCGGCATAATTGCTTATGCCATCCGTTGTCCTGAGCACCTGTCCCCTTCATATCCTCCACCCCTTTACCACCTCAATCCCCATAATCGTGTTACCCCTCTGCCTATCTCTAAACCTCCTCAACACGCAACCTGACGGTCTATCTCCCCACAACCTCCTCATCCTCCTCTTACTCTGATCGCATCAAAACGATCATTTGAATATCCCTCAACCTTCCCCTTAACCCCTCTATTTCCCCATACCTACCAACCCCACCCTCATAGCATTCATTAAGCTGACCCTCCAAATATTTCTGAAGACCAAACTTCCACCTTGCCTCATCTCTTCCTTAGTTCCTATAAAGTCCCTTATTCCCTCCTTTGCACTTTTTCCACCAGCCCAAAAATCTTTCTCCCTTACCTCTGCTCCTTCTAACCAGAAGGACCCCACCATTCCTCAAACGACCTCCCCTCCCCCTCCCCCGCCAGCAAACGCACATTCAGCTTCCAATAACCATTGTACCTTCGGACCATCCCATCCCACTCCACCTCTACTAATACACCACGATGGTCAGAAAAACCAATATCAAGCGTTTGCACCCTCCCCACTGTAACGTCTCTTGTTGCATAAACACGATCCAACCGGGCTGCATAGCCTCTCCTCACAAAGTATGCTCCACCCTCCACCCATCACCCTCCCATCGAACACTCCCACCTCCCTCAGTAAAACACCAACGTCCCTAATTCACAACCCGCCCCTCTAGGTTCTACATCTTTTCTGATTATACAATTCCAATCCCCACCCATCAGAGTAATCATAGGCAAACCCCGTAAATGATATGTCAAAACCTCCCTTACAAATTCATCCTTTACACGTCGATTATTGTCTGCTGGCATATATATTCCCATGAAACATACCCGAATGTCGCCCCAATGCCCATCCACCCTCACCACTCTCCCTCCCCTCCTCCCAAAGCTAACAACCGAAAGGACTGGACTCCTTCACCCCCACAGCCACCCCACCCTTTAATTTCCCGAGTTACCTGCATACACCTCATAACCTTTCAATCTCAACTCTCGACCACACCTAAAATTATGTTCTTGTATAAAAATTACATCTATGTCATATCGTCTTAACACTACCTCCACCCACCTACGTTTAATTTCTGCCCTTAGGCCATTCACATTAATCGTTAAACATGAATACGCCAAGGGGCTTTCCTCTTTGCTTCTGCGGGCGGGCCGTGGCACCTTCCTAAACCTTTATCTCTAACACTCCTCACTCCCTGATCCCATACCCTCACCTGTCCCCACCTTCCCCTTCCGTGCCATCTCTACATATGTTTTCTTACCTGTACGCTGGCCAGGTGTGAGGACATCATCATCTGACACCTCTCCTGCCCTCTTTCTTGATTCTCCCCCTACCTCCATTACATCCGTGTCCCCATCCCTATGCACATCAGCCTCCACTTCCTGCACCTGCAACCTGTCTTCCCCAGCTTCTGGCACGTTCACGTCCTGGTTAAGCCTACCCTCCTCCACCTGTAAGTGTCCTTCAACTCCAGAGGAAATCACCTCCGGATCTTCAGAAACGTTCGAACATCTCTTGCAATGGTTGCGATAGGTTCACCTGGAGGTCACCCACCTCCACCAAATCCCCAGACTCATTATCTTTTCCAGGCCCATCGATTGTTGGAGCTTTCAACTCCTCAGGGACGTTACACAACTTTCCCCCACACCTTCCCCCACTTCTGCCCCACTGGCCTTTCCCAGTCCTTCCACAATCTCAGGTGTTGACTCCTCCAAGGGGTTATGCATCACAGGTACCTGTGTAACCATTGGTCTTGGGGCCATGATGGTGGGACACCCCGCCGCCATGTGATCATATTCCCCACACATACGACATGTCCTACGCTGTCCCGTAGGTAACAAACACCTGCGTCCTAAAGGCCTCCAGCAGTACATAGGACAGTATAGGCCTTTTCAAAGTCATTTTCAATGTGAAGGAACCTTCTGGCAACCCAGCATATATTCCTTCAGTCCACCTTCCCATAGTCGTAGAATGCACCACACCATACCTTTCAAGGCCTCACTGACATCCAATCCAATGGCCTCAAATGGCACATTACGGACCTTCACAAGGTGTAATGTTTAGAGGCATCCCTGAGCCGGACTTCTATCCCAGTGTTGACAGTGAGGTGCTTCTCCTGGTACCTCTCCACAGTTTTTCATAAGCCTCCACTGTACCAAACTTCACGAAGATCCTCGTCGAACCATTTAATGCAATGCCATATAGGTCTTCATGACAAATACAAAAAGTGTCACGGATTATCGCCGGCAGCAACACTGAAGCGTTAGCTGGGTAAATGGCTTCCTTAAGAAGCTCCACACACACCATGTTGCTCCTCCTCCGAACACTGGTCGCCATCTTGGAGAAAATCGGAAGTTGCGCAAAGACTGGACCAGGAGCAACTGCGCAGCACAACCTCTCGGCCCGTGAGCGAAGAGGTCAATGGAACTGAGCTGCATAATCTAGGTGAGGCCTTACTAACGATGTATAAAGCTGTAATATAACCTATGGACTTCTGTTGCTTACACTTCTTGATATAAATCCCAGTAATCTATTTGCCTTATTACGTACGCTTAGGCTTTGCTGTCTTGGTTTAAGGTTGCTGCTTACCATAACCCCCAAGTCCTTTTCGCAATCTGTATGGCTAAGTTCTACATTATTTAACTTAGAAGTGCTTGGGTTATGGACACTCCCAAGCTTCAGAACCTTACATTTATCTACATTGAACTGCATCTGCCACTTTTCTGACCAGGAATTGAGTCTGTCTAAATCCTCCTGAAGTTCCCTGACATCTAAGAACATAAGAACATAAGAATGGAGGAACAATGCCGAAGGCCTACTGGCCCATACAAGGCAGGTCCTTATCAAAACCACCACTACCTAAGAATTTACTCCCGTACTCACGACACCAATCAAACCCAGCCCCTCCCACTCATATATTTGTCCAATCTCTTTTAAAGCCACCCAAGGACCTAGCCTCTATCACCCTACTCGGAAGATTGTTCACGCATCTACAACTCTGTTCGAAAACCAGTACTTGCCTATGTCCTTTCTAAATCTAAATTTATCCAATTTAAATCCGTTATTTCTGGTTCTTACTTGGTTCGATATCCTCAGTATTTTATTAATATCTCCTTTGTTTATGCCCATCATCCACTTGTACACCTCGATGATATCTCCCCTCATTCTACGTCTCTCCAGAGAGTGGAGATTCAACGCTCTAAGTCTATCTTTATACGGGAGATTTCTTATACTGTAAATCATTTTAGTCATTCTTCTTTGTATGTTCTCCAATGAATCTATATCCATCCTGTAGTAAGGAGACCAAAACTGAGCTGCATAATCCAAATGAGGTCTCACTAGTGATGTATAGAGCTGTAAAATAACTTTTGGACTTCTGTTGCTTATACTTCTTGAAATAAATCCTAGTAATCTGTTAGCCTTATTGCGCACACTTAGGCACTGTTGTCTTGGCTTTAGATTCCTGCTTAACATGACACCCAAGTCTTTTTCACATTCTGTATGATCAAGCTCTACTTCACCTAGTTTGAATCAATTATCCTACCTATCTTCGTGTCATCGGCGAATTTGCTCATATCACTAGTAATTCCCTCATCAAGGTCATTGATATATATTATAAACAATAACGGGCCTAAGACTGATCCCTGTGGAACACCACTTGTTACAGATCCCCACTCGGATTTAACCCCATTTATGCACACTCTGCTTCCTATTGGTGAGCCATGACTCGATCCATGACAGCACTTTTCCCCCAATGCCATGAGCTGCCACTTTCTTTAACAGTCTCTGGTGCGGTACTCTATCAAAAGCCTTACTAAAATCTAAATAAACAATATCGAATTCTTTATTGTGATCAACAGCCTCAAAAGCTTTACTAAAGAAGGGTAATAAATTAGATAGGCAGGAACGCCCCCGCGTGAATCCATGCTGGGTATCATTAATCAAATTATGTTTATCCAGATGGCTTCTTATAATATCAGCTATAATGGACTCTGGTAATTTACCTACAATTGAGGTCAGGCTTATTGGGCGGTAATTTGACGGTAGTGACTTGTCCCCTGCTTTAAAAATAGGAATTACATTAGCTATCTTCCACAAATCAGACACTACACCTGTTTGAAGAGATAAATTAAAAATGTTAGTTATTGGTTCACAGAGTTCCATTTTGCATTCCTTAAGAACCCTTGCGAAAAGTTCATCAGGACCCGGCGATTTATTTTGTTTCAGTCGGTCTACTTGTTTCATAACCATTTCGCTAGTGACTGTGATATTACATAATTTATCTTCTTCAGGGCCACTATAAAAATTAATTACTGGGATATTATTAGTGTCTTCCTGTGTGAAAACCGAGAGAAAATAATTATTAAAAATAGAGCATATGTCATTCTCCTTGTCAGTAAGATGCCCAGAGTTATTTTTAAGGGGACCTATCTTATCTCTAACTTTTGTTCTATAAACCTGGAAAAATCTTTTTGGGTTAGTTTTTGAATCCCTAGCAATTTTAATTTCATAGTCCCGTTTAGCTTTTCTTATCCCCTTCTTAACGTCCCTCTTAATGTCAGTATACTGATTTATAAGATGACCCTCACCTCATTTTATGAGCCCATAAATTCCTTTCTTCTGCCCTAAAAGATATTTGAGCCTATTATTCATCTATTCTGGGTCATTTCTACTTGATCTAATTTCTTTATACGAGATAAATGTTCTTTGGGCAGCCTGTATAGTGTTAAGAAAACTGTCATATTGATAGCTCTCTTCGTTACCCCAGTCCACAGATGATAAGTGTTCTCTAATCCCATTGTAATCTGCTAAGCAAAAATCTGGGACTGTTACTGAGTTATCCCTACTATTGTATATTCAGTCAATGTTAAAGGTAATTGATTTGTAGTCGCTTGTGCCGAGTTCCTCTGTAATTTTTATATTAATAACTAGGGTTTCCTTGTTTGCCAGAACCAAGTCAAGTAGGTTATTTCCCCTTGTAGGTTCTGTCACAAACTGCTTCAAAAAACAATCCTGAACTACTTCTAAAAAGTCGTTAGATTCTAAATTCCCTGTCAAGAAATTCCAATCAATTTGACTAAAGTTAAAGTCCCCTAGAATTACTACGTTATCGTGCCTTGTGGCCTTAACAATTTCCTCCCAAAGTAGTCTCCCTTGTTCCCTATCTAAGTTTGGAGGACGATATATCATGCCTAAAATCAATTTTCACGCACCACTACTCTTGCTGTCTACATTACATTCACCTCAGTATTTGACTGAAGAAGCCTACTGTGTAGGCGAGACGATCCAAAATTAAAGATACCAATCTATTGTACATGTGTCTCTCTCCTCTTTGTCATTTTGAACAAACGTGAACGGTTCTTGATTCCTCGGATCAAGAACCTTTTTACTGACTACAGCACCTTATGAATGTTTAGAAATAAAGAAGTTAGCATTTCTTTGGATTGTTTATCTGGAAATGACTTAATTATTGCCACGACCTGTGTACATAAGAACATAAGAAAGGAGGAACACTGCAGCAGGCCTGTTGGCCCATACTAGGCAAGTCCTTCACAATCCATCCCACTAATGTAAAGTAAAGTAAAGTAATATTTGCTCACCCCAGTTTTCAATGCTACCCAAGAAATAAGCTTTGATAATTCTATTTACTCATGTGCGAGTCCCACTCAAATCCAACCCCTCTCACTCATGAATTTATCCAACCTAAATTTGAAACTACCCAGGGTCCTTGATTCAATAACCCTACTAGGCAGACTGTTCCACTCATCAACTACCCTATTTCCAAACCAATACTTTCGTATATCCTTTCTAAATCTAAACTTATCTAATTTTAATCCATTATTGCGGGTTCTCTCTTGGAGAGATATCCTCAAGACCTTATTTATATCACCATTGCTTTTCATTTGTGTTTAGTTACTAATAATTAATATTTGGTTTGGTAGTAAGTGGGCAGTTGTTGCTTGGTTGTAATGACATGGACCTCTGTTGTAATAACCACGAGTATTCTTTCTATTTTTACTGTGTCTATAATGTTGATTGATAGATGTGATATTAGTGTCTAACTGAGTGAGGCGGGGGAGAAGTACTTGTCACAACATCCTCTATCCATCATCTTTCTCACACTGACTCAGATGTCAGTGGGCGTTTTGCTGTGTGGCAGGGAAGGACGTAAGCGAGGATGCTCTGTCTCCACACACACACACACACACACACACACACACACACCAAGTCTCACGTGCAAACACCGTCTTCTATAATGACGTGTTTGGCCTTTAGAATTTGTGAGTATGTCTGTGACTTATTTCCATTGTGTGGACTGTGTTTTCCAGAAGCCTCGGTGGTTTATACACCCTCATATGTGTGTTGATTTTGATTTTGGTTGTTTTTAGGAATTCTGTTGATTCTGTTGCTGTAATAAGGTATTATTCATCACAATATTGAAACTATTATTTCTTAATACAGACTGTAAACAAATTTATAAATTTCTTCAGTTATTATTTGTTCATTTTAATGTTCATATTTTCTTCAAATCAACAGACTCGTGAACAGAAGTAAGACTTCTGTTTACATCTTTCCTAGACTGCTTTAGAAGCAGAGGTGAGCATGTCTCACGTGGCAACCTTTTGGATAGAGGTGCCAGACATCTATGCAGTCTCAGAGGAGTGCCATGTTATTAAATGTAATATAATTTGTTTTCTCTAACTCAGGGTTGCCATTACTTTTTTAAACCAATTTTGGCCTAATTCTAATAATACTTAACACAATTTATCACAAATAATTAAATAAACATTATTATGGAATGCAGATACAAACTGTACATTTGTTTTACCACCACACAACAAACACAGTACAGTTGTTTTACCACCACAACAAACACAGTACAGTTGTTTTACCCCAGACAACAAACACAGTACAGATGTTTTACCACCAGACAACAAACACAGTACAGTTGTTTTACCACCAGACAACAAACACAGTACAGATGTTTTACCACCAGACAACAAACACAGTACAGTTGTTTTACCACCACACAACAAACACAGTACAGTTGTTTTACCACCAGACAACAAACACAGTACAGTTGTTTTACCACCAGACAACAAACACAGTACAGATGTTTTACCACCAGACAACAAACACAGTACAGTTGTTTTACCACCAGACAACAACCACAGTACAGTTGTTTTACCACCAGACAACAAACACAGTACAGTTGTTTTACCACCAGACAACAAACACAGTACAGTTGTTTTACCACCAAACAACAAACACAGTACAGTTGTTTTACCACCATACAACAACCACAGTACAGTTGTTTTACCACCAGACAACAAACACAGTACAGTTGTTTTACCACCAGTCAACAAACACAGTACAGATGTTTTACCACCAGACAACAACCACAGTACAGTTGTTTTATCACCACACAACAACCACAGTACAGTTGTTTTACCACCAGACAACAAACACAGTACAGTTGTTTTACCACCAGACAACAAACACAGTACAGTTGTTTTACCACCAGACAACAAACACAGTACAGATGTTTTACCACCAGACAACAAACACAGTACAGTTGTTTTACCACCACACAACAAACACAGTACAGTTGTTTTACCACCAGACAACAAACACAGTACAGTTGTTTTACACCAGACAACAAACACAGTACAGATGTTTTACCACCAGACAACAAACACAGTACAGTTTGTTTTACCACCAGACAACAAACACAGTACAGATGTTTTACCACCAGACAACAAACACAGTACAGTTGTTTTACCACCAGACAACAAACACAGTACAGTTGTTTTACCACCAGACAACAAACACAGTACAGTTGTTTACCACCAGACAACAAACACAGTACAGTTGTTTTACCACCAGACAACAAACACAGTACAGTTGTTTTTACCACCAGACAACAAACACAGTACAGTTGTTTTACCACCAGACAACAAACACAGTACAGATGTTTTACCCAGACAACAACCACAGTACAGTTGTTTTACCACCAGACAACAAACACAGTACAGTTGTTTTACCACCAGACAACAAACACAGTACAGTTGTTTTACCACCAGACAACAAACACAGTACAGATGTTTTACCCCAGACAACAACCACAGTACAGTTGTTTTACCCCAGACAACAAACACAGTACAGTTGTTTTACCACCAGACAACAAACACAGTACAGTTGTTTTACCCCAAACAACAAACACAGTACAGTTGTTTACCACCATACAACAACCACAGTACAGTTGTTTTACCACCAGACAACAAACACAGTACAGTTGTTTTACCACCAGTCAACAAACACAGTACAGATGTTTTACCCCAGACAACAACCACAGTACAGTTGTTTTATCACCACACAACAACCACAGTACAGTTGTTTTACCACCAGACAACAAACACAGTACAGTTGTTTTACCACCAGACAACAAACACAGTACAGTTGTTTTACCCCAGACAACAAACACAGTACAGTGGTTTTACCCCAGACAACAAACACAGTACAGTTGTTTTACCCCAGACAACAAACACAGTACAGTTGTTTTACCCTGACAACAAACACAGTACAGTTGTTTTACCACCAGACAACAAACACAGTACAGTTGTTTTACCACCAGACAACAACCACAGTACAGTTGTTTTACCACCAGACAACAAACACAGTACAGTTGTTTTACCACCAGACAACAAACACAGTACAGATGTTTTACCACCAGACAACAACCACAGTACAGTTGTTTTACCACCACACAACAACCACAGTACAGTTGTTTTACCACCAGACAACAAACACAGTACAGTTGTTTGACCGCAGACAACAAACACAGTACAGTTGTTTTACCGCAGACAACAAACACAGTACAGATGTTTTACCACCAGACAACAACCACAGTACAGTTGTTTTACCGCAGACAACAAACACAGTACAGTTGTTTTACCCCAGACAACAAACACAGTACAGTTGTTTTACCACCAAACATCAAACACAGTACAGTTGTTTTACCGCAGACAACAACCACGTACAGTTGGTTTACCACCACACAACAAACCAGTACAGTTGTTTACTACCAGTCAACAAACACAAATACCCGATTTTTCCGCCAGACCAAACAGTACAGTTGTTTTTTCCACCACACAACAACCACAGTACAGTTGTTTTACCCCAGACAACAAACACAGTACAGTTGTTTTACCACCCAGACAACAAACACAGTACAGTTGTTTTACCCCAGACAACAAACACAGTACAGTTGTTTTACCCCAGACAACAAACACAGTACAGTTGTTTTCCACCAACAACAAACACAATTAAAAGTTGTTTTCCACCAGACAACAAACCCCCGTACAGTTTTTTTTTCCCCAGACAACAAACACAGTACAGTTTTTTTTTCCACCAGACAACAACCACAGTACGGTTGTTTTACCACCAGACAACAAACACAGTACAGTTTTTTTAAACCGAAAAACAAACACAGTAGGGGTTTTTTCCACCAGACAACAAACACAGTACGGGGTTTTTTTACCACCACACAACAAACACAGTACAGTTGTTTTACCACCAGACAACAACCACAATACAGTTGTTTTACCACCAAAACAAACAAAAATCCCCGTTTTTTCCCCCAACAACAAACACAGTCCCCGATGTTTTACCCCGACAACAACCACAGTATAGTTTTTTTACCCCACAACAACCACAGTACAGTTGTTTTACCACCAGACAACAAACACAGTACAGTTGTTTTACCACCAGACAACAAACACAGTACAGTTTTTTTTCCCCCCCAAAAAACAAACCCCCGTACAGATGTTTTACCACCACACAACAAACCCCAGTACAGTTGTTTGACCACAAGACAACAAACCCCCGTACAGTTGTTTTACCACCAAAACAAACACAACAGTTGTTTTACCACCAGACAACAAACACAGTACAGTTTTTTTTCCACCAGACAACAAACACAGTACAGTTGTTTTACCCCGAAAAACAAACACAGTACGGTTTTTTTTCCCCAGACAACAACCACAGTACAGTTTTTTCCCCCAAAAAACCCCCCAATCCCCGTTTTTTTTCCACCCAAAAACCACAGTACTTTTTTTTACCCCAGACAACAAACACAGTACAGTTTTTTTTCCACCACACAACAAACACAGTACAGTTTTTTTTCCACCAGACAACAAACACAGTACAGATTTTTTTTCCACCACAAAACCCCAAAACAGTACAGTTGTTTGACCACAAGACAACAAACACAGTACAGTTTTTTTGCAGACAACAAACACAGTACAGTTGTTTTACCACCAGACAACAAACACAGTACAGTTGTTTACCACCAGACAACAAACACAGTACAGTTGTTTTACCCCAGACAACAAACACAGTACAGTTTTTTTTCCACCAGACAAAAACCCACAGTACAGTTGTTTTACCCCGACAACAAACACAGTACGTTGTTTTACCACCAGACAACAAAAAGTACAGTTGTTTTCCCCCCCGACAACAAACACTTTTAATTTTTTTTACCACCAGACAACAAACACAGTACAGATGTTTTACCCAACAACAACCACAGTACAGTTTTTTTCCCCTCCCCAAAAAACCACAGTACAGTTGTTTTACCACCAGACAACAAACCAGTACAGTTGTTTTACCACCAGACAACAAAACAGTACGGTTTTTTTCCACCACAAACAACCACAGTACAGTTGTTTTACCACCAGACAACAAACACTTTTCAGTTGTTTTACCACCAGACAAAAAACCCAAATACAGATGTTTTACCCAGAAAAACCACAAATGAAACAAAACTGAGGGGGGATACCAAGTAACATCCCCCGGGACTGCTTAACCTTAATGAACTACTGCATCTGGGTTCGATTCCCAGCCAGGGCAGAAACATTGGACGTGTTTCTTTACCCGTTGTCTTGTTCCCCATCAGTAAAATGGGTACCTGGGTGTTAGTCGACTGGTGTGAGTCGCATCCTGGGACACTGACCTAATCTGCCCGAAATGCTCAGCATAACAAGGGGCTTTCTATATAATGTATGTCATTGATGTCAACTAGGACTGTATACCATGTACATGTACTTTAGTAAATAAAAAAGTATTTTATTATTTTTTTTCCATACTAATTAGATAATTAGTGCCCCGGTGTTAAGTTGGGGGGGTGTGGCCCGGGGCCCAAAAAGTGGCCCCGGGCCGAGGCCCCAAGTGCTTGATTCAGCTTTTGGGCGATACAGACGTAAGAAAAGTCGGTCACGGATACTTCTGTGTCTGGGGGCCGATTAAAAAAATTTTTGTCACGGGGAAAACCCTCACAGGAGACAATTATTGCGGACCAGACACTGAAACCCCGACTGTACGAATGTCGGGAAAAGGGGTGTCAAAAAAGGGGTGTCGGGACAGGATGTCGGGAAAAGGATGGCAAAGGGGTATCAGCACAGGATGTCGGGACAGGATGTCAGCACAGGATGTCGGGACAGGATGTCAGCACAGCGATGTCACAACAGGATGTCACCCCGGGTGTCAGCCGGGGATGTCAGAACAGCATCACCTGAGATTAATCTTGGGACGACAAAGTTGCGGGGTTTATTATGCACGTAAAAAAAAACGTTAACAGGAGAGATTTGGGGTTGATTTCCCCAGTCCGGGGAAAGAATTTGATGTGGGGGAAAGGGGATCGTGCTCTGGGGGATACGAATCAGGCAGCCTTTTTTTAAAAAGGCCTCGAAAAACATTGGTAGCGCTCTCACAGCAAAAAGTTGTTCAATGTTGAAGATTGTGGTGGGGGGTGGTGGTGATGGTGGCGGTGGTGGTGGTGGCGGGGGTGGGGTGATCTGGGGTTGGGGGGGGTAGTAGTAAAATCAGTGGATGGTGGTGGTGGAGGCTGAAAACCCACACTCTTTCCCCTCCCCACACAAACTGTGAACCCGAGCATCCCCGCACCCACGCACCCACACACCCACACCCCCCACATCCACACACCCACCCCTAACCATTTTACCACGAATCAACCATAACATAGAAGTGTGTTCAGGAATCTCATGGAGCAGCAGAAAAAACATAAAAAAAGTCTACCAAGACCATCATAGTGGTAAAAACAACTTCCATATGCACCAGAATATCTACCACCATTAAAAAAATCTATCTACCTCCCCACCCTACATGCCATCTGTCTACCTCTCACCCTAATGCCATCTTCTACCTCTCCCCCTACATGCCATCTATCTACCTCTCACCCTACATGCCATCTATCTACCTCTCACCCTCATGTCATCTATCTACCTCTCACCCTACATGCCATCTATCTACCTCTCACCCTACATGTCATCTATCTACCTCCCCACCCTACATGCCATCTATCACCTCCCCCCTACATGTCATCTATCTACCTCTCCCCCCTGCCATCTATCTACCTCTCACCCTACATGTCATCTATCTACCTCTCCCCTACATGCCATCTATCTACCCCCACCCTACATGCCATCTATCTACCTCTCACCCATGCCATCTATCTACCTCTCCCCCCTACATGCCATCCAAAATCTCACCCTACATCCCCCTCTATCTACCTCTCACCCTACATGCCATCTATCTACCTCTCACCCTACTTTAAAACTATCTACCTCTCACCCCATGTCATCTATCTACCTCCCCCTACATGTCATCTATCTACCTCTCACCCTACATGCCATCTATCTACCTCTCACCCCTACATGCCATCTATCTACCTCTCCCCTTTTTATGCCATCTATCTACCCCCACCCTACATGCCATCTATCTACCTCTCACCCTACATGCCACCCCATCTACCTCTCACCCTACATGCCATCTATCTACCTCTCACCCTACATGTCACCCCATCTACCCCCACCCTACATGCCATCTATCTACCTCTCACCCTACTTTTAACCCCATCTACCTCTCACCCTACATGCCATCTATCTACCTCTCACCCTACATCCACTACCTCTCCCCCTACATGCCTTTTACCCCCCTCTCACCCTACATGCCATCTATCTACCCCCACCCCCCATGCCATCTATCTACCTCTCACCCTACATGCCATCTACCCCCCCCCTCCCCCTACATGCCATCATAAGACAGAGCAGAACACGCGCACCCCCCCACCAGAAAAAAGCCAATCTCGTCTGAATTTTAAAAAAAAACAAACAAAACTTTTCGACTTTGAGAGACCAGTCAACACATCCTTCAAGACATATGTAAACTACGAAAATGCTTAAATATGTGGTATATCAGCTGATCTACGACGTATTAAGATTTATATTATCTGGTCTACGACCAGATAATATAATATACAAGATAATATAATAAAAATAAAAAATAAAAACTATAATATACAAGACCCCAGAAAAGCAAAGTAGACAAAAAACTATGTACACCCCGCTCACTCACCCCATGATGTACACGTGTACACAGTACTGTGTGTCCCCTCAGTAAACTTTTCTGATGTAAGTCACTCATGTATGTACTCTTGATATATACCCACTCCGGGGGAAAGGGATGTGGTAAGTACCACCCACAGGATGGGTATGTGGTAACTACCACCCACAGGATGGGTATGTTGTAACTACCACCCACAGGATGGGTTGTGGTAATTTTCCCCCCACAGGATGGGTATGTTGTAACTTACCACCCACAGGATGGGTGTGGTAAGTAAAACCCCCACAGGATGGGGGTGTGGTAACTACCACCCACAGGATGGGTATTGGTAACTACCACCCACAGGATGGGTATGTTGTAACTAAAACCCCAGGATGGGGTTTGGTAAGTACCACCCACAGGATGGGTATGTGGTAACTACCACCCACAGGATGGGTATGTGGTAACTACCACTCACAGGATGGGTATGTGGTAACTACCACCCACAGGATTGGTATGTGGTAACTACCCCCACAAGATGGGTTGTGGTAACTACCACCCACGGGATGGGTATTTTAACTACCACCCACAGGATGGGTTTTTGTGGTAACTAACACCGGGGGAGGTATGTGGTAACTACCCACTCACAGGGTGGGTATGTGGTAACTACCACCCACAGGATGGGTATATGGTAACTCCCCCCAAGGTGGGGGTGTGGCCCTACCCCCCCCTATGTGGTTGTAGTTACCACATAGAAAAGGTGTCTAATAATAGTGTTGGAGATGGTAAATTCTCCTATCTACATGGACAGCTGTCTCATGGACCCCGTGTCTCATGGACAGCTGTCTACATGGACAGCTATCTACATGAACAACTGTCCATATGGACAGTGTCTCATGGGCAGTGTCTCAAGGACATGTCTACATGGACAGTGTCTACATGGACAGCTGTCTACATGGACAGCTTTAATGGACAGCTGTCATGTACGCTTGATAACATAGCTTCCACTTATACCCTTGGATGAACTCGTTAGTGCTGCTGTACTGAGGGTGACTTACCCCTCAAGTGTAATGTTAGCATATATAAGTGTAGTGTTAGCATAGCTAAGTGTAATGTTAGCATATCTAAGTGTAGTGTTAATATGTAAGTGTAGTGTTAGCATATCTAAGTGTAGTGTTAGCATGGGTAAGTGTAATGTTAGCATATCTAAGTGTAGTGTTAGCATAGGAAAATGTAGTGTTAGCATATCTAAGTGTAGTGTTAGCATGGCTAAGTGTAATTTAGCATAGCTAAGTGTAATGTTAGCATATCATGTAGTGTTAGCATAGCTATGTGTAGTGTTAAGGCTAAGTTAAATGTTAGCATAGCAAAGTGTAATGTTAGCAAAAATCTAAGTGTAGGTTAGCAAGCTAAGTGTAAATGTTAGCATATCTAAGTGTAGTGTTAGCATAGGAAGTGTGGGTTGATATCTAAGTGTAAATGTTATGGGTAAGTGTAGTGTTAGCATAGCTAAGTGTAATGTTAGCATATCTAAGTGTAGTGTTAGCATAGCTAAGTGTAGTGTTGGATAGCTAAGTGTAGTGTTAGCATAGGTAAGTGTAGTGTTAGCATATCTAAGTGTAGTGTTAGCATAGCTAAGTGTGGTTAGCATATCCCAAGTGTAGTGTTAACATAGCTAAATTAATGTTAGCATATCAAGTGTAGTGTTAGCATGGGTAAGTGTAATGTTAGCATAGCTAAGTGTAAAAGTTAGCATAACTAAGGGTTGTTAGCATAGCTAAGTGTAATGTTAGCATAGCTAAGTGTATTTAGCATTGCTAAGTGTAATGTTAGCATGGGGAAGTGTAATGTTAGCATAGCTAAGGGGGAATGTTAGCATAGCTAAGTGTAATGTTAATATAGCTAAGTGTAATGTTAGCATAACTAAGTGTAATGTTAGCATAGCTAAGTGTAATGTTAGCATAGCTAAGTGTAATGTTGGGGTAGCTAAGTGTAGTGTTAGCATTGCTAAGTGTAAAAATTAGCATAGCTAAGTGTAATGTTAGCATAGCTAAGTGTAATGTTAGCATAGCTAAGTGTAATGTTAATATGGCTAAGTGTAATGTTAGCATGGGGAAGTGTAATATTTTTAAGGTTTTAATGTTAGCATAACTAAGTGTAATTTTTCATAGCTAAGTGTAATGTTAGCAAGCTAAGTGTAATGTTAGCATAGCTAAAAGTAATGTTTAAATATAGCTAAGTGTAATGTTAGCATGGGGAAGTGTAATCTTAGCATAACTAAGTGTAATCTTGGGGTAGCTAAGTGTAATGTTAGCATAGCTAAGTGTAGTGTTAGCATGGGGAAGTGTAGTGTTAGCATATCTAAGTGTAATGTTAGCATAGCTAAGTGTAGTGTTAGCATATCTAAGTGTAATGTTAGCATAGCTAAGTGTAGTGTTAACATAGCTAAAATGTAGTGTTAGCATTCAATTAATTGTTTTCCCAAGGAAAAAGTAAAAAAATTTTTCATAAAATAAGTGTAGTGTTAGCATATCTAATGTAATGTTAGCATAGCTAAGTGTAGTGTTAAAAATAACTAAAAAGTAATGTTAGCATAGCTAAGTGTAGTGTTAACATGGGGAAGTGTGGGGGTTTGCATATCTAAGTGTAATGTTAGCATAGCTAAATTGAATGTTAGCATGGGGAAAAAGTAGTGTTTTCTTTTCTAAGTGTAATGTTTTCATAGCTAAGTGTAGTGTTAGCATAGCTAAGTGTAATTTTTAAATAGCTAAGTGTAATGTTAGCATAGCTAAGTGTAATGTTAGCATGGGGAAGTGTAATGTTAGCATAGCTAAGTGTAGTATTTTCATAGCTAATGAAGGTTTTATGATGGGAAAAAAATAAAACGGTGTGGTGGGTACAACAATACCAATAACAGGGTGGTGGTACAACAATACCAATAATAGGGTGGTGGTACAACGGGGCCAACAACAGGTCCTTAAAAAGTTCGAACAACAAGGGCCGGGGGGGACAACAAAAAACAACAACAGGTCTGGGTGATACAACAGTACCAACAACAGGTCTGGTGGTACAACAATACCAACAACAGGTCTGGTGGTACAGCAGTTATGTTATGATGGGAACAACAGTGGCAGCCTCCTGCTTGATCCTATAATCCTCCTTGTTGAGCAGTGCCTAAGTTAGGCCAGGTGTTCACTTGTTGTAGAAGTCGTATGCACTGCAAGAATT
>WNWK01027362.1:0-26371 GCA_009830355.1 Cherax destructor
TGTTAGTGTTGAAGAGACAAGTGTTAGTGTTGAGAGACAAGTGTTAGTGTTGGAGAGACAAGTGTTAGTGTTGAAGAGACAAGTGTTAGTGTTGGAGAGACAAGTGTTAGTGTTGAAGAGACAAGTGTTAGTGTTGAAGAGACAAGTGTTAGTGTTGGAGAGACAAGTGTTAGTGTTGAAGAGACAAGTGTTAGTGTTGGAGAGACAAGTGTTAGTGTTGGAGAGACAAGTGTTAGTGTTGAAGAGACAAGTGTTAGTGTTGAGAGACAAGTGTTAGTGTTGAAGAGACAAGTGTTAGTGTTGAACAGACAAGTGTTAGTGTTGAAGAGACAAGTGTTAGTGTTGAAGAGACAAGTGTTAGTGTTGAAGAGACAAGTGTTAGTGTTGAAGAGACAAGTGTTAGTGTTGAAGAGACAAGTGTTCGTGTTGAAGAGAAAAGTGTTCATGTTGAAGAGACAAGTGTTCTTGTTGAAGAGACAAGTGTTCGTGTTGAAGAGACAAGTGTTCGTGTTGAAGAGACAAGTGTTCGTGTGAAGAGACAAGTGTTCGTGTTGAAGAGACAAGTGTTAGTGTTGAAGAGACAAGTGTTAGTGTTGAAGAGACAAGTGTTCGTGTTGAAGAGAAAAGTGTTCATGTTGAAGAGACAAGTGTTCTTGTTGAAGAGACAAGTGTTCGTGTTGAAGAGACAAGTGTTCGTGTTGAAGAGACAAGTGTTCGTGTGAAGAGACAAGTGTTCGTGTTGAAGAGACAAGTGTTCGTGTTGAAGAGACAAGTGTTCGTGTTGAAGAGACAAGTGTTCGTGTTGAAGAGACAAGTGTTCGTGTTGAAGAGACAAGTGTTCGTGTTGATCCCACGTAGTGTGTTTTGTAGACAACAATGTTTTTGGTCTGAATTTCGAAACGTTGGCATCGCCTAGAGAACAACTGTACGCATTCCCAGAATTTTTTTTTCCCACTTAAATCACAATCACTGTTTCTTAATCACAGGTGGACGATCACGCTGCTGTTACAGTCACAATAACTTGCTGCTCGCATGAGATACAGTGCATCATAATATGAAAGCTTGCTTGTGGCTGGGCATTTGTTCAGTACTAGATGCCAGTAGTACGAAGCCATGATCCTCTAAGCATTCATGGCCAGGTGAAAGTATGGCAGCCCAGAGCCACCGCAGGTGATACACCACCCTTAATGGTGTGGTGACCATTAAATGTGGTAAGGAAATTCCGGCCAGTGAGGGTTGGTTTGAGTATTGTGAGTGATTTTCCTCATTGTGGTATCTTCCTGACCAGTCAGACTCTCTTTGGCTGACACCTGACTGACGTTATATTGCAGCTCAGTAGCTCTGACTATATGTAGTTAGGAGAACTTTCTGATTTTATATTAATCTCTGTTCGCCTATTTATTAGCTTGTGTTGATTTATTGTACATATTACATATACTTGTACATATTTCCTGGTGAAGAAATAGTTAAAAAGTTTCTACAGTGTCTGCTTTTTTTCCCTCGTTAATTATTGTTATAAATTACAGAACAATCCGGTAGCGCAAGTCTGCCAGGAAGGTGCCAGAGTTTGTGAAACTGTGTTTGTCTTTGTTGTAAAGCTTGTATTTTTTATTAGCTGGGTTTTTACTTTAAAGTGGTAATGCCACTGTGTAGACTTAGACGTTTGGTGACATCACTGAAACCGATTCTGTAACTATGACAAATCTATCTCCTCATAGTGTGATCATAATGATAATTTTTTTGACGCTACGAATGTAGACAATTTAGGTATCATACCATAACCAACTCAAGATTCTTCCACTTCATTTTCCAAAATGAATCTGGTAAATAGTAGAGAACTGCGTGCTATATATGAAAAGGTATATGAGAGAGAGAAAAGAGAGAGAGAGAAAGAGAGAGAGAGAAAGAGAGAGAGAGGAACAAGTTTCATTGTGATAGTGGCCAAAAATTGATTTTGCAAGTCTATGGCACTGTTACTTCACCTCAATGAAGCCGAGCCTGAGAGGTTTCTTGAGTCCCTGGAAACTCAGGGTCGATCTTGATCGTGGTGAGATGAACACTGGGATGCACTGGTTCCCACGGTATTCTGAGGGAAGGAGCAGGAGTCTGCAGCTTGTATATCTGTCTGATGAAAAAGATGTGCATTTTGTAGTTAAATCAAGTGTGTTGGGGTAATGAGTGTGTCAAGGCTAAGTATTAACATGGGTTTGATGTGCCTATACATGGGAATGAGCATGTATAAAGCTGTAGGAGTCAAAAATTTTAGTGATCTGTTGCGACTGGTGCTGATGGATTCCCTCCTTTTGTATACGGAAAGTTCAAAAGTTTGTGCATTTTTAGAGAAGCTTCAACTTGAGTCTTTGTTTGAAACAGCTAAGTTATGTGACACGTTTGAAGTAAACAAGGAGCTGGGAGAAAGAATGAACAAAGAAGGTTTTTTCCTCTCCTGACCATACTCGGGAGACGGTTCACCAGAGACGTTTTCTTGTAATGAAAAGCGTAACCAATATACGTCACACTCATATAAGGAACAACCATAAACAATGAATCTTGGAGCTATAAGTATTTTAATAAATTAGGTCATTTGGTTGCAGACTTTTCAAGCTTTATAACCAGTCTTCTGGTAATAGTAAACACTGAAACACAGAGAAACTAAAGCAACACCAAAAATATTATTCAGAAAATAAAACTGAGACGTGGTTTTAATGTTGATATTGGAACATATTTATGTTTACTTGACGCCGTCGCCACACTTGATAAGAGTCTATGGTAACCATAACCTACTTAATTTGTATTATAACTTACTGTTTTAACATTATTTAATGAGATGGTTGCTGCATCTCCAGCCTATAATTTGTGTATATCACAAATTATCATATATTGTATTAGTGGCTAAGTAGTTCATTGAGCCACTAGGGTAGAATTGTAAATTGGGTTGGGAAAATATCCTGTTAGTGGGATGGATTGTGAAGGACCTGCCTCGTATGGGCCAACAGGTCTGCTGCAGTGTTCCTCCTTTCTTATGTTCTTATGTTCTTAAGTTAAACATGATAGGGAAATTGAGCAAGCAGGTACCTTGCTACGGTGAGCAGCCTGAGGCCTTTGTTTGCCCTCTGTTTACAGTCATATGACCCTTGAAGAATGGGAGACTTGTGCAACGCTTAGGTAACTTTACTGTGCAAACATTTCGCCAGCCAGTGGCTTCGTCAGTTGAATGCAGAGAACAACGGTCGAAGACGTGAATGAGTTGAGGTAATCAGTCCCTCAGTCTGATGATAATGTGTTTAGTCAGTCTTGGTAAAAGTACAGCATATGCGCGGAGAATGGCTTATAAGATTTTTCACACCACCTCCACATCACCACCTCCATGCCACCACCTCCACACTATCTCCACACCACGACCTCTACACCACCACCTCCACAACACCACCCCCTACACACTACCACCTTCACACCACCACCTCCACAACATCACCACCTCCACAACACCACCACCTACACACTACCACCTTCACACCACCACCTCCACAACACCACCACCTACACACCACCACCTCCTCACCACCACCTCCACAACACCACCTACACACCACCACCTCCACAACACCACCACCTACACACCACCACCTTCACACCACCACCTCCACAAAACCACCACCTACACACCACCACCTCCACAACACCACCTCCAAAACATCTCCATACCACCACCCCTACACCACCTCCACACCACCTCCACAACACCCCCCTACACCACCTTCACAACACCACCCCTACACCACCTCCACAACACCACCCCTACACCACCTCCACAACCCCCCTACACCACCTCCACAACCCCCTACACCACCTCCACAACCCCTACACCACCTCCACACCACCTCCACAACCCCTACACCACCTCCACAACACCCCCTACACCACCTCCACAACCCCCCCTACACCCCCCCTACACCACCAACGATTACTCTCACCCAGACTAAAAATATGATCTTGTATACATTATTTATTGGTGCCATTTTTCTCTGCCAGGTTCAGCTCTGACGTCATCATTTATGAAGTTGTTTTTGAGTTTGTCAATATATCTTTTCGCTTTGTACTTGTTTAACCGTTAACTTTGTTTGTGAGACGGCTCTTCCTGTCAGTGTGATTGTTGGCTCTGTTTTTGTGACTGTTGTCCTTTTGAAACTGTTGGCTCTCTTAATGTGACTGTTGGCTCTGTTAGAATGACTGTTCTCTCTGTTAGAGTGGCTGTTGGTTCTGTTGGTTTTGTTGGTTATGGTTTAGAGACGGTTCTTCTTGTTAGTGTGATGCTTGGCTCTGTTTGTGTGACTGTTGGTTCTATTTTTATAACTGTTGGTTCTGTTTTTTTTTTTTTGCATATCATATACTGACAATGATTGTGTACCTGCTGGTTATCTTAGTGTGCCAGAACATTGCATTTGCTATAGATAACTTCCAGTATCTTCGTATCTTATCATTCTTTCAATTGTTTTAAGTCTCCTTGTTGCTTCTTTCAATTATCTTCTGTCCTTATTAACCTCATTTAACTTGCTACTTCCGACGACAACATTGCAACGTATGAACTTACGTCGCATAAGTAGAATAATTACTCGTGTAATGACCAGCAGGAGACCAAGAAACTGGTCCAGTTACCCACTGTTACTGGTCCAGTTACCCACTGTTACAAGACAACTGGTCCAGTTACCCACTGTTACAAGACAACTGGTCCAGTTACCCACTGTTACAAGACAACTGGTCCAGTTACCCACTGTTACAAGACAACTGGTCCAGTTACCCACTGTTACAAGACAACTGGTCCAGTTACCCACTGTTACAAGACAACTGGTCCAGTTACCCACTGTTACAAGACAACTGGTCCAGTTACCCACTGTTACAAGACAACTGGTCCAGTTACCCACTGTTACAAGACAACTGGTCCAGTTACCCACTGTTACAAGACAACTGGTCCAGTTACCCACTGTTACAAGACAACTGGTCCAGTTACCCACTGTTACAAGACAACTGGTCCAGTTACCCACTGTTACAAGACAACTGGTCCAGTTACCCACTGTTACAAGACAACTGGTCCAGTTACCCACTGTTACAAGACAACTGGTCCAGTTACCCACTGTTGCAAGGCAACTGGTCCAGTTACCCACTGTTGCAAGGCAACTGGTCCAGCTACCCACTGTTACAAGACAACTGGTCCAGTTACCCACTGTTACAAGACAACTGGTGCAGTTACCCACTGTTACAAGACAACTGGTCCAGTTTCCCACTGTTGCAAGGCAACTGGTCCAGTTACCCACTGTTACAAGACAACTGGTCCAGTTACCCACTGTTACAAGACAACTGGTCCAGTTACCCACTGTTACAAGACAACTGGTCCAGTTACCCACTGTTACAAGACAACTGGTGCAGTTACCCACTGTTACAAGACAACTGGTCCAGTTACCCACTGTTACAAGACAACTGGTCCAGTTACCCACTGTTACAAGACAACTGGTCCAGTTACCCACTGTTACAAGACAACTGGTCCAGTTACCCACTGTTACAAGACAACTGGTCCAGTTACCCATGTTACAAGACAACTGGTCCAGTTACCCACTGTTACAAGACAACTGGTCCAGTTACCCACTGTTGCAAGGCAACTGGTCCAGTTACCCACTGTTGCAAGGCAACTGGTCCAGCTACCCACTGTTACAAGACAACTGGTCCAGTTACCCACTGTTACAAGACAACTGGTGCAGTTACCCACTGTTACAAGACAACTGGTCCAGTTACCCACTGTTGCAAGGCAACTGGTCCAGTTACCCACTGTTACAAGACAACTGGTCCAGTTACCCACTGTTACAAGACAACTGGTCCAGTTACCCACTGTTACAAGACAACTGGTCCAGTTACCCACTGTTACAAGACAACTGGTGCAGTTACCCACTGTTACAAGACAACTGGTCCAGTTACCCACTGTTACAAGACAACTGGTCCAGTTACCCACTGTTACAAGACAACTGGTCCAGTTACCCACTGTTACAAGACAACTGGTCCAGTTACCCACTGTTACAAGACAACTGGTCCAGTTACCCACTGTTACAAGACAACTGGTCCAGTTACCCACTGCAACAAGAGAACTGGTCAAGTTACCCACTGTTACAAGACAACTGGTCCAGTTACCCGGTCTGAAAATAAAACAATTTCAGTTACCCACAATTCCACTTTGACATTAAAGCGTGTACAGTCATTATAAAGTGGAAGCAAGTGCAATCACCCACTGTGACAAGTAAACAGGTCCATTACTCTTCTAGAACAGGGAAATAAATCCAGTCACATATTATTGCAATGCAACAAGTCCAGTCACCCACCATGACATGGAAAAGGTTTTAATAATCCAGAAAGACACAGATACGAATCCAGCAAATCAACAAGACAATAAAAAATTTCAGTCTTCCACTAGGACAAGGAAGCTTCTCTAGTCATGTACTAGGACAAGGAAGCTTCTCTAGTCATGTACTAGGACAAGGAAGCTTCTCTAGTCATGTACTAGGACAAGGAAGCTTCTCTAGTCATTAACTAGGACATGGAAGCTTCTCTAGTCATGTACTAGGACATGGAAGCTTCTCTAGTCATGTACTAGGACAAGGAAGCTTCTCTAGTCATGTACTAGGACAAGGAAGCTTCTCTAGTCATGTACTAGGACAAGGAAGCTTCTCTAGTCATGTACTAGAACAAGGAAGCTTATCTAGTCATGTACTAGGACAAGGAAGCTTCTCTAGTCATGTACTAGGACAAGGAAGCTTCTCTAGTCATGTACTAGGACAAGGAAGCTTCTCTAGTCATGTACTAGGACAAGGAAGTTTCTCTAGTCATGTACTAGGACAAGGAAGCTTCTCTAGTCATATACTAGGACAAGGAAGCTTCTCTAGTCCTGTACTAGGACAAGGAAGCTTCTCTAGTCATGTACTAGGACAAGGAAACATCTCTAGTCATGTACTAGGACAAGGAAACGTCTCTAGTCATGTATTAGGACACGGAAACGTCTCTAGTCATGTACTAGGACAAGGAAACATTTCTAGTCATGTACTAGGACAAGGAAACATCTCTAGTCATGTACTAGGACAAGGAAACATCTCTAGTCATGCACTAGGATAAGAAAACATCTCTAGTCATGTACTAGGACAAGGAAACATCTCTAGTCATGCACTAGGACAAGAAAACATCTCTAGTCATGTACTAGGACAAGGAAACATCTCTAGTCATGTACTAGGACAAGAAAACATCTCTAGTCATGTACTAGGACAAGGAAACAGGTCCCCAGCCCTCACAGCAAAAGAGACAAGCCTTCATTCATTAAGGTCAACATTCTGTTAATGTTTTTTTTTGTACAAAGCTGAACGTTCTAATTTCTCTTCCAAACTGAGTACTCAGCTTCATATTTTACCAGGATGAGTGAGTTATTTTTACTTCTGAAATCTTCTAGTTAACGCCTCTTAGCTGAGTGGCGAAGCACTGGACCTGGTACGTGCATGTGCAATATGTGCAACAGTTCGATCCCCGTCCGTTCTTCGGTTTATTCATATATATATATATATATATATTTATATATATATATATATATATATATATATATATATATGTGTGTGTGTGTGTGTGTGTGTGTGTGTGTGTGTGTGTGTACTCACCTACTCACCTATTTGTGGTTGCAGGGGTCGAGTCATAGCTCCTGGCCCCGCCTCTTCACTGATTGCTACTAGGTCCTCTCTCTCCCTGCTCCATGAGCTTTATCAAACCTAGTCTTAAAACTATGTATGGTTCCTGCCTCCACTATGTCGCTTTCCAAGCTATTCCACTTCCTGACAACTCTATGACTGAAGAAATACTTCCTAACATCCCTTTGACTCATAGGAGTCTTCAACTTCCAATTGTGACCCCTTGTTTCTGTGTCCCCTCTGGAACATCTTGTCTCTGTCCACCTTATCTATTCCTCGCAGTATTTTATATGTCGTTATCATGTCTCCCTAACCCTCCTGTCCTCTAGTGTCGTCAGGCCGATTTCCCTTAACCTTTCTTCGTAGGACAATCCCCTTAGCTCTGGGACTAGTCTTGTTGCAAACCTTTGCACTTTCTCTAATTTCTTGACGTGCTTGACCAGGTGTGGGTTCCAAACTGGTGCTGCATACTCCAGTATGGGCCTGACGTATATGGTATACAGAGTCTTGAATGATTCCTTGGTGAGGTATTGGAACGCTATTCTTAGGTTTGCCAGCCGCCCGTATGCTGCAGCAGTTATCTGATTGATGTGTGCCTCAGGAGATGTGCTCGGTATTATACTCACCCCAAGATCTTTTCTTTGAGTGAGGTTTGCAGTCTTTGGCCACCTAGACTATACTCTGTCTGCGGTCTTCTTTGCCCTTCCCCGATATTCATGACTTTACATTTGGCAGGGTTAAATTCAAGGAGCCAGTTACTGGACCAGGCTTGCAGCCTGTCCAGGTCTCTTTGTATTCCTGCCTGATCCTCGACTGATTTGATTCTTCTCATTAACTTCACATCATCTGCAAACAGGGACACTTCTGAGTCTATCCCTTCCGTTATGTCATTCACATATACCAAAACAGTACAGGTCCTAGGACTGACCCTTGTGGAACTCCACTCGTCACAGGTGCCCACTCTGACATCTCGTCACGTACCATGACTCGTTGTTGCCTCCTGTCAGATATTCTCTGATCCATTGCAGTGCTTTTCCTGTTACGTGTGCCTGATCCTCTAGCTTTTGCATTAATCTCTTGTGAGGAACTGTGTCGAACGCCTTCTTGCAGTCCAAAAAAATGCAGTCTATCCACCCCTCTCTCTCGTGTCTTACTTCTGCTACCTTGTCATAAAACTGCAGTAGGTTTGTGACACAGGATTTTCCTTCCCTGAAACCATGCTGGTTGTCGTTTATAAGCTTGTGTCTTTCTAGGTGCTCCACCATTCTCCTCCTGATGATCTTCTCCATGACTTTGCATACTATACACGTCAGTGACACAGGTCTGTAGTTTAATGCCTCGTGTCTGTCTCCTTTCTTAAAAATTGGGACTACATTTGCCATCTTCCACGCCTCAGGTAGTTGCCCAGTTTCAATGGATGTGTTGAAGATTTGTGTTAGTGGCACACACAACATCTCTGCTCCCTCTCTAAGGACCCACAGAGAAATGTTGTCCGGTCCCACCGCTTTTGAGGTATCGAGTTCACATAGCAGCTTCTTCACCTCCTCCTCGGTTGTGTGTATTTCATCCAGCACTTGTTGGTATACCTCCTATTCTGAATTCCTGGAGTCCTTCCTGTCTCCTGTGTAAATACTTCTTTAAATCTCATGTTGAGCTCCTCACATACCTCTTGGTCGTTTATTGTGAACCCCCCACCTTCCTTTCTCAGCCTGATTACCTGGTCCTTGACTGTTGTTTTCCTCCTGATGTGGCTATACAGCAGCTTCGGGTCAGACTTGACTTTTGATGCTATATCATTTTCATATTGTCGCTGAGCCTCCTTCTTACCTGTGCATATTCGTTTCTGGCTCTTCGGCTAATCTCTTTATTTTCCTGGGTCCTTTGTCTTCTGTACTTTTTCCATTCTCTATTACACTTACTTTTTGCCTCCCTACACCTCTGGGTGAACCAAGGACTCGTTCTGGTCTTCCCATTACTTCTGTTTCCCTTGGGGACAAACCTCTCCTCTGCCTCTTTGCATTTGGTTGTCACATATTCCATCATTTCTTTTACTGGTTTTCCTGCCAATTCTCTCTCCCACTGAACGTCTTGTAGGAAGTTCCTCATGCCTGTGTAGTCCCCCCTTTTGTAGGTTCGTTTCTCCCTTCCTATTCCTGCTCCCCTCTCCACTTGTAGCTCAACTATATAATCAAAACACAGAACCAAATGATCACTAGCTCCAAGGGGCCTTTCATACGTGATATCCTCGATGTCCGAACTACTCAAGGTGAATACTAGGTCGAGTCTTGCTGGATCATCCCCACCTCTCTCTCTGGTAGTGTCTCTAACATGTTGATGCATGAGGTTTTCCAGTACCACATCCATCATCTTGGCTCTCCATGATTCAGGACCCCCATGGGGCTCCAGGTTTTCCCAATCAATTTCTTTGTGATTGAAATCACCCATAACTAGTAACTTTGCTCTCCCCATGTGGGCTCTTCTGGCTACCTCGGCTAGTGTGTCTACCATTGCTCTGTTGCTCTCGTCGTATTCTTCTCTTGGCCTCCTGCAGTTCTGTGGCGGGTTGTACATTACAGCAATTACCACCTTATGGCCCTCAGACTGAATTGTTCCTACTATGTAGTCCCTTTCACCCATTCCATCCATTCCTTCCACTTCCTCAAATCCCCACCTGTTCTTAATGAGCAGTGCAACTCCTCGTCCCCCTCTGCTCCCTCTATCTTTCCTGAGGATTTGATATCCGGGTGGAAAGATTGCATCTGTTATCATCCTGGTGAGTTTCGTTTCTGTGAGTGCTATTATGTCTGGGGATGTCTCCTTTATTCTTTCATGCCACTCCTCACATTTATTTGTTATACCATCTGCATTTGTATACCAAACCTTTAACTTCTTTTCTAAAACCGTAGTCTGGGGGTATGTTGGGGTTGGGAAAGTGGGAGATCTGATGGGGAACTATGGGTGGTTGGTGTGAAGGTGGAGTTTGTAATGAGGTGGGTGGAATCATTGGGTATGGCATGTGTGTTTTGGGTTAGGTTGTTTGGTTGCATTGGGGTTGTCCAGGTTGGGGAACATCTGAAGGTGGTTGTGTTAGAGCTTCCTCCTGAGTCTGGGTTCTCCTGTCCATCTCTCTTTCCTCCTTTTGTCTCTGTACCCTCTCTTTCAGTTTCTGTCTTTCTTCCCGTGTTCTGTCGCGGTCGAGATACACCCTCCGGTACTCTGACATATCCCTTAGTCTTGCTTTCTCCTGCAGGATCCTGTTTCGAGTCAATTCTGCTTTGAAAATTACTTTGACTGGCCGGATTCTTCCTCTTGCAAACCCCTATTCTCAGAAAATTTGCCAGCTGGGTCATGTCATCTTCTCCTATTGCTTTCATGATGTTTTCAATCGCATTTTTCTCCCCTTGTCTTCTTGCTTCATAAGTTTCCCTTCAGCTTCCTGGAGCCCGTAAACAAAGACTGATCTCTCTCTTACATTCTCCCACTGCCTATCCCTATGTAACCCCTGATTCGATTTAGTTGCCTCCATTGCAGCTTTCCTTTCTTCAATCTCTTCACTGTCTGTTATCCCTTGGCCCAGTGGCCTGTCGCTTCCCTTCTTAACTTTCCCTGTGCACTGCTGTGGTCTGTTAGGGCTTCTACGTATAGCTTAGCTCTCCCTTTTACTACACTCCCCTCGATTGTTCCTGATGTGATCCTCTCTTTCTCTCGGGCTCCACGATGGTCTGATATAGCCTCTGCATACAGTTTCACTCCGTTCTCTACAGTCCTCTTCTTTGTGACTGAGGTAGCAGTTTCTGATACCATGTCCACATTGCTTTTTAGTTCATTAGGCTGTTTCAAATTTTTCAGTTCTTCTTCTAATCTCTGTATCTTAGCCTCTGCTGTTGTGACTTGCTTCTCCCACTTCCTGCTTTCTGCAGCTATCCTCTCCTCCATTATCTTGCTTTCTGCAGCTATCCTCTCCTCTGTGTGTGTGTGTGTGTGTGTGTGTGTGTGTGTGTGTGTGTGTGTGTGTGTGTGTCCGTTTGTGTGTATTGTCTAATTAGTTGAAAACAATTAGCATTCTCTTATTATCTGGTGTGAAAAACATACTGTTTTCTTATTAGATAAAAGTAATTTGTTTTCCAATTATCACTTTTTAAACTGGTGGACTGGCAAGCCAGGGGAAGTCCTCGGTCAGATGACCAAAACCTCCAGTGGAGGGTCATGTTACTAAGACAGCAAAACTTGTCCTCTTTCCTAACCAGTCTCACCTAACCTGTCTTCCAGTTATAATCAGGCGATTTTTATAAATATTGAGAGGCAGTCCACGCACTCAAGAAAGCAACTTTAATATCTCACTCGAGAAAACGGAGAAAAACTCACTGAGAAAAAAGTAGGAAGAAAAATATTAGAACGGTGCCTTGCCTTACCTCTCTCAGACCTTACATTGTATCCAATGGTTCAGTGAAGCCAGCTCGCCCTCTTCGCCTCTCCCCTCTTCTACCTTTCACCGTTGGGATAAAACACGGTCTTAAAAACTTTCTGGCTAGCTTTTAGGTGCATGAAATTCGAGAATGAGCTGCAACAAAGGCTATATGGTCGATGTTTTGAAAAGATTATTGGTTCAACTTTTGGCCTCAACCGAGTGAGTGTGTGTTAAGATGTTGATGCCCAGGCGCCTGTTTCCTTGCTGCTGTTTCACAAGTTAGTGTGTTCTTTTACCATGTTTAGTTTTTCATTATGTTTCAGCGCTGATTCATAGTTGTGTGAATATTTATCTCCGAATGTCAAACACAGACACTCAGATAAGTACATACGTACACACACAAAAAAGAAAAAAACTCACATATAAATTCATTCATACTCTCTCTTACACACACACACACACACACACACACACACACACACACACACACACACACACACACACACACACACACACACACACACACACACACACACACATACACACACACACACATACACACAAACACACACACATACACACACACAGACACACACACACATACACACACACACATACACACACACACACACACACACAAACACACACACACACACACACACACACACACACACACACACACACACACATCCAATAAGATGACAAGAAACAAATGATAAATTAATATGCAATATAACAATATTATTTAGGTGCACTGTGGTTACAGTGCACATACATGCACGTACATACTTATATATATACATACATACATGTCATACAGAAATTCTCTGTCTCCACTCTCCCTTTTTCTCTCAGCCTGTCTCTGTCTCTCTGTGTCTGTTTGTCTATCTCTCTCTCTTTACAAAATGGTTTTACAGGGTTAGGTTATTAGTTCCTACCTTTATTTTCAAGCTAATAGCTGTTACCTACCTCGGCTTATGTGAAAGTTTTTTTATTGTTATGCGACATACAAATAGGGAACAGGATGAAGTTAGAGCCATCTATGGGCCAGGGATTTATTTGGTCAACTGACTTTATTTCATCGATGTCCTTATGCTGTATGAATATGTTTCAGACTCTAGTCATTCATGGAATGAATATTCTCAGATGAAGTGATGTTCTTGAGAAGGATACAGTCACAGTGTAGATGCTGCTTGCTGCGTGTTAGAGCCAAGTGTAGTACCTGACAATATAGGCCTTACACATAACAGTAAGGGCACCCACAACCCTCTGGTGTTGAAGGCTCTGCTGAAATGTCAGATCTGTTCAGGCCGGGCCCAGGCGAGAGATGAGTAGTCTTGCTCTGTTCTCTATTCTGTCGTAGATGAGGCGGGGATGGGGGAGAGAGAGGCGTGTAGTCCAGGAAAGGGGAGCATACTCATAGTGTGAAAACACTTGTGTCTCATACAGAATCTTTCAGCCTCTGCTAAGTGACTTAAGACTTAAGCTTTCTGACCACCTTGTTTACAAGATTTACTACGTGGTTCTTCATAGTCAGTTTTTAAATTAAATTTCACTGCAAGGATATCAACCTCATCCCAGAGTTCCAGTACTCTCCCATTCATTCTTACCACTCCCGAGCATTGCCGTCATTGTGTCTAGAGACCATCATAATTTGTGAGTTTTTCCAAAAGCAAATGTGACCTGCTATTGTTTACTCCAGGCTGAGATAGCTGTAAGCAGGTGATTGATGTTACTGAGAGCAGCTGGCATTTCCTCTCTTGGATAAGTAAATGTCAGAGTACAGTCGTCTGCATAAGTTGAAGAAGGTTACTGAATGGCCCAAGTACGCTTACCTGTGAATCACTTGCTCCCTTGAAGGAGGCATAGTGCAAAGCCAGCGACTCCTAGTGCTTGCAGTATCACTAAGAGTCTCTGGTGCCATACTCGGTCGATATATCCAGTGACAGGTGCCACCTAGTGGAGAGGTTTAACAGAAGAGTATCCTTTTCTGAAGCCATATTGACGGTCACGAAGAAGCGATTGGTGGCCGAAAAACGTTGTCATCTGCTGTTAGATTATTGTCTCAAGAATCATGCTAGTGATTGAAAAGAGTGACACTGGTCTGTTGTTGCTGATTTCCGCTTCCCTCTTCTTTTTGTGAACGGGGACTACATATGCTTCTTTTCACAGAAAAGGCCGTTCACACTGTGCTACACAGTGCTAGGCAGTGCTGATAGATGCTAGTTTAAGGGGATGATAGCTGATCTGCACATCTACTTAGAAATCTTGGACTCACTTTACCTAGGCCCGCTGCCTTTCCTGGTCCAGGGATTTAGGACGATACACTTCTTCCTGCCTTATCGTTACCTCTGGCAACATTGACACAGTTCTTGCAGCTAGCAAAGAAGGTTCCTTTACTGGATCAAGAACTTGCATCTTGGCAGCAAAGTGTTCAGCAATAAGGTCAACTTTCTCCTGACGGCTAGAAGAGACGGTCTCATCCTGCCGATTTAGAGGTGGAATAATTTCGTCAGGTGAATAAGCTTGTCGGTCCTTCACCAAGGACCACCAGGTTTCAGAGTCCACCGTACCTGATGCCAGTTTTCTTTTTGTGTCAGCCACCTATCTAGAGATGGCCCACTTTTGAACTTCCATTTTCTGACAGGTTTGCCTGTGCAGATTCCTGTTATAGATAATAGGATATCGAAAGCCGAACCAATGCTGATTTGAAGGCTTCGTCACATACAGCCAGTGAGGAATGTATTTGTGTAGGAGATTAAGGATGTGTTCAGTGTAAATCTTTCAGTCTGTTATTAACGTTAACTTGAAGAAGAATATTTCAATCGGAGGCGGAAAGTTCCAAACAAAGGGCCTCCAAGTTTCCTCTTTCCCTCAGCCAAGTTGTGTGTGTAGATTCTTCACCTCTTTCTGTTGGAATCTTCAGTGTCGTAAAGACAGCCATGTGGTCAGATGATCCAACAGGGCTTTGCAAGTGACTATACCTTCAGATAGATCACTCACTACTGGGTCAAGGGAGGAGCCAGAGATGTGAGTAGTTAAGTCAACAGAGTTTTTCATGTCAAACACTGCATAAGATGAGGGTCGAGTCCACCAACAATTAAAATATGTTGACATTTATGCTGAAGCAGAAGCGAGTCCACATTTTCTATTAAGAAGTTCAAGGGGTCTCCATATTGCCAATGAGGTCTGCTCATTGCACATGCTAATACAGAGGTTCTAGTGTTTATGCATAGCTTGAAGAACATCATTTCCCGATGATTAGAAATTGCAACATTAGTGAAGTAGGTATGCACACTTTTAGAAAAAGCATACGGCAATGCCTCCTCCTTGACCTTGCCTTCTCTTCATATATGAGGTGTAGCCAGCAATCCTAGCAAAATTTTCCGGAGTCCAGTCGTCCAGAAACATCTCAACAACGACGATCATGTCAGGGCGATGCATGTTTACGAAAGGTGGTTTTGCGGTTTTGTGTAAGGCACAAAACTACTTGCTGAGCCAAGATCGAAGTAGCTTGGTGGGTGACGTGTAAGTGTGTCCACCAGTTCTAAGATCCTGCTGGTGATCCTGTCTGTCAAATTCCTTTTTGCTTCGACAGTGGTTCTCTTGATGTCTCCTTTTGTGGCAGTAATTGCGAAGGATGTCTCGTAGGCAGTTGTTAGTGGTGTGTCCCTTCCAGTGACAGTGGGAGCACTGCCTAGATGCCTGGGAGGGTATACCTGGAGTATACCTAAAGAAGGTTTCGGGGGGTCAACGCCATTTCTTGTGTTTCGCTACTGATTCAGCAGCTGATTTCTTCGTTATGCAGCTGGTGAGCCTGATAATTATGTACCTGGCTGGCGTTTTCCTGGGACTGTGTTGGTGGAATGTGAGACGACTGTGGGTGGTTACCTGTTTCTCTTCACGACCTCTTCTAGTTCTCTTCTTCTCGTGCTTTGGCCTGTCACTTGTGTACAGTGTCAGTCAACTGATTGTTAGCTACAACAATCTTTGGTGCAAAAAATAACCAGACTCGGAGTCGATAGATGGAGTACTACTGCCATGTGTAGCGGCAGGTGTTGGAACAGTGATGGCAGTTGTGCTGCCATGTGTAAGAGGGGAGCCGACAGATCCAAGGCTTACTTCGTTGGTGGGTAATGGATCTGTTCCCTCTGCGGTGGCCAAAGAAGTTGCATTAGAATTTTTAGGTGTGGTGTTTTGAGCTCTCTGTTCTTGTGGAACCCTAGTGCTGACAGATTTTCACCACTTATTTGCTGTTGTGTTTATCTCAGTGAGAATTCCAGGCCTTGTCAATAGTTTCAGCATAAACGTATATTCCTTGATGTAGACCTCTTCTGGTTATCTACGATAGTTTGAAGCCAATCTAATAATTTTAGGAGCTCATTAAGTGATTCTCTTTGATGGATTATACTAGCTGCAGCTTTACAAAACAACCCAGTAACGCAGTCTTGATTATTTAAACGGAGTCCCTGAGGCTCCTCTAAACCTTCCTGGTTCGTTTATGGTACATATGTCACAGGTTCCGTGATACCTTACAAGCAGTAATTGGAACACCTGGGTTCCAGACCTTCAAGATGTGGCAGGTCTGTTGTTGTGTGTCCACACACACTGCAGTAGCCTTTGGGACAATAAGCAGATAGTGATGTAACTCATTTTACTTCACGACGTGAAGTCATCTCAGAAGGAAAAAAAAATGCTAGGTTACGATAAAGTTATGCGGGAGAGAGAGTGGGGTGTGGGTCTCTCTCTCTCTCTCTCTCTCTCTCTCTCTCTCTCTCTCCTCTCTCTCTTGTTCCCTCCTTCACCTTCTTTTCAACTAACTGACCAACTCTCAAAGGAAAGGATATTCGACACTGGTTGCAAAGTTTTAATAACCTCTTTAAAGCTCTGGATGCCGAGCCGCCCACCAGAAAATGTTTCTATACGGGGGAAAACATGCAACTTTTTATTTAATAGAGTTTGATTAAGACTCAGTGAAGGCGAGCAGAGCTGCCTCTCAATGCTCTCATAAATTTCTCTCCTGTCTGTGGCGACCACTTCCCCTCTATCGTTCCTCTTAACGACTTTATGAAAGATGCAAAGGAAAAGTAAAGCAAAGTGAATTCAACTTTATTTTTACATTGTATATTATTTTTTTTTCTGTTCTACTTAGAAAGGCCCATATTTGTGCCATGATTTTACAGACTGGCGCCTTGCTATTGACTAGGAGGTGGAGCTGCTGTGTCCTTTAGAGGGTAAAACAGTGCTTTAGGACTCCTGCAGGTTTAGCACTACCTCATGAATATAATAATAATAATAATAATAATAATAATAATAATAATAATAATAATAATAATAATAATAATAATAATAATAATAATAATAATAATAATAATAATAATAATAATAATAATAATAATAATAATAATAATAATAATAATAATAATAATAAAGTACAGCTACATGAAATGCAGTGAGGATTACATTACGTTTCCCTCTGCTCCTCGACACCTAACTCCAACTTGATGCACCTAACTTAACACAAGTTAGGGATCTTGTATGTTAGTTTATTTTCTTTCTCATATTATTATGGGTACTGAAGAACTCCCCAATATGAGGTCGAAATATAAAATATTCCTCTTGCTCTCTGTTTTCTCTCCCATTGTGTTGGTGATTACTACTGAGCAATGTTAATTACATTTCAGTATTTGTGTTTGCGCCGCCGGTGAAGTCATTCCACCACCTCTGCACTGTATTCTCTGGACAAATGTCCAAGAAATGCGCTTTGCTGTGTGATTGTTCCTGAATCACGCGGCAAATTTCACTAATCAGCTTATTAAGCTTCTCTTCACGTGTAAGCTTTCAATTAACTCATAAAATTTACGTTTCCGTGACACATAATTTCCAGTGGCGGACCTACATTTTTTGGGCCCTGAAGCTTGAACTGTCATGGGGTTCCTTAGCAACCACTTCTCATACAGTGGACCCAAATTTTTTAGCAATGTGGAGTAAAGTCACTTCTGGGGCTCCTCCGGATTAGGAAGCCCTGAAGCTTAAGCTTCAATAGTTTCATAGCATATCCGCCCCTGATAATTTCTACTAAAAACGGTGTGGTTTAGGACCTGTCCTTGTTTTCCCTGTGTCTTGTATTATATTCTCAGCTTTATGCCTAATGTTATTTGCAAATTGAAGAATATTAACTTCTGTGGAAAAATTTTGAATTTCCGGTGACACACCATCTCAGAAGCATCAAGGACTCAATGTCTTGTATAATTCATGTGCCCTCAGATTAATATCTTGGTTACTGATATAAATACGATTTTAAACATACATTTACAACATATATCAGTGATTCACTTATAATATTATTTGTACATGTGGTACTTACCGTATTTTCTGGCATATAAAGCGCACTTTTTTCTTACAAAAAGTCTTGGAAAAATCATCCTGCGCCTTATATGCTCAAAGTCAGGGTCAAGGGTAGGCTTTGTGTCACACTTCACCAGTTGTTTACTAACGTTACATTATAAGCAAGTTACGACTCTGGATAAAGATGATAGCAACTGCAAGGTCTAACAAAATACTAACTGCAGAGTAAATCACGTTGACAATCACATAGTAGAGAGTAATAGTTAAAAAAAAAATGCTTGTAAGAAGAACATTATAAAGAATTTTTCCAATTACGCTCGTGTGAAGGTTTAGATTATGATGTATTATGATAGTTTGAGATATGAGGAAGATGCAATTTCAGTTGATCATCAAATTCGTGAGGTAATCTTGGGTTCACATTGTCCGGCCTTACGACCTTTCATGTGTCCTGGGATTGTTGGTGAATTGATGCCTTTTCCTGTTTTAGTGTTACCACCTGCAACTTGAAGGGTAATTGTCTGGATATGAGACCTGCATCTCGGCAGCAAAATGGCCTGCAAGTAGGCTAGCCTTTACCTGATTGCTGATAGCGTCACTCCTATCACGTAGACGCAGGGGTGGAACTGTCCTCTCAGCAGAATATCTTCTGTTCTTAACCGAGGATCACAAGACTTTGGAACTTACTCTTTCTGATACCAGTGTATATTTTTGTTTCTTAATGATATATATCTGCCGTCTTATTTACTCCGTTCCTCGACCTGGTTGTCCGTGGAGATTCCTGTTGTGTGGCACTGATGGGTGTCACCTGTGCTTAATATGTGCTGATAGTCATGGTGCCATAAAATTAAGTCTACCTTGCCCATTGAGAAGAGTTTGTACAATTCCATTAAGTTTTGCATATTGCACATGCAAGCAAAGAGGTAGTAGGATTTATGCATAGCCACTAGAACATTACTTTCTAGTAATTAATAATAATAATAATAATAATAATAATAATATTAATGATAATAATGTTAATAATAATAATAATAATAATATATTTACTACAAGTACATGTACAAGGTATACAGACCATAACTGACATCAATGACATACTACTATATAGAAAGCCGCTTGTTATGCAGAGCATTTCGGGCAAATTAGGTCAGTTTTGTCCCAGGATGCGATCCACACCAGTCGACTAACACCAAGGTACCTATTTTACTGATGGGTGAACATAGACAACAGGTGTAAAGAAACACGACCATTGTTTCTACCCTCGCTGGGAATCGAACCCAGACACTCGCCGTGTGAAGCGAGAGCTTTAGCCACGAAGCCACGGGGCACCGTAAATAAATAAATGAACTGAATATTTTGAGAATTACTAGAGCACCTCAACACCTCTGAGACCCTACACGGGAATGTCTCTACCTACGTCTGGTTGTCCCTCAGTCTCTCTATCTGTCTCTCTCCCTTTACGATACAAAAGAAAGAGGAGACCTGATACTAAAGGCAGCGCTGCTATTTCAGTCTTTTTTCATACAAGTTCTTGGGAAACCGAGAACCTGAATTGGAAAGCCAAAATATCATGTTCAAGAACTGGTGAAAACAAAGATAGGAATATTAAACTAGAATAACAGGATGCTGGGAAGGGAGCTACTAAAATGGTGAGAGGGAAATGCAGCAAAGAAGAAGCATAATAGAGGCAGACCAAAATGAACGTAACTCAAAGTATAACAGAAGAAATTGGGAAGACTTTTACAAGAGATCAAGAGGAATGAAAATTTGCAATGGAAAGATTTGTAATAGAGAAACATCGAGGAGAAAATACTGGACAATCTGAGCAGCAGTGCGTCTGATGTAGTCTGACTTGAAAGCAACGCATTAAGGAAACATATAAGATGGATAATGACGTAGTCTGATGGGGAACGCTTTAGGGTATCGAACAGAGGCGTGATTTACGCAGTGTTTAGGTGATCGTTTAGTTTCTTACTGTGTGTGTGTGTGTGTGTGTGTGTGTGTGTGTGTGTGTGTGTGTGTGTGTGTGTGTGTGTAGAAGGGGGGATGAGGAAGAAATCGAAGTAGTATATTGAGATGGTGGGGAAAGGGCATTGGGAGAGAGGGAGAAAGGATGAAAGGGTGAGTGGTATAGGGCAGAGGTGAGGTGGTGTTGAGGATAATAGAAATAGGTTGCTATTTGTTGCTGTTGTTTGGTGATTGTTAGTGCAGGTAGTGGAAGGTAAGGGCGGTGAGAAAGATACTGTGATGGGAGGGGAAGTTGGTAAAGAGAGAATTTGAGTATAAAAGATAGGTGAAAAAGACGGTCACTGGTCGCTACAGCTTGTTAAATGTTGTTGATGTTCTGCGTCTACGGAATCATGCACGTCCATCACAACATCTGTGTTTACTACTCTCTTTTCCTCTCCCACCTTAGTTTCACAGCTTGTCTAAGTATACTATGGAGAAGGAGCGTAGACATGGGTGAAATTCCACAGTCACTTAAAACAACGGATATATCCTCACTCCATAAAGGTGAGAGCAAAGCAATAGCTAAGAACTATAGACCATATAAAATATTTGAAAGAGTTCTAAGAAGCATGATTGCAAACCACTTGGATTCCCAAAAACTGCACAATGCAGGGCAACATGGGTTCAGGGCAGGTCGCTCCTGCCTCTCGCAACTACTGGACCACTCTGATATGGTCTTGGATGCACTGGAAGAAAGACAGAATGCAGATGCAATATACACAGACTTTGCAAAAGTGTTTGACAAGTGCGATCATGGCGTAATAGCACACAAAGGAATAACTGGCAAAGTGGGGAGATGGATCTTCAACTTCCTAACCAATCGAACACAAAGAGTAGTAGTCAACAGAGTTAAATCGGAAGCTGCCATAGTGAAAAGTTCTGTCCCACAAGGCACAGTACTCGCCCCCATCCTGTTCCTCATCCTCATATCAGACATAGACAGAGATGTAATCCACAGCACCGTGTCATCCTTTGCAGACGATACTAGGATCTGCATGAGAGTGTCATCCATTGAGGACACGGTTAACCTCCAAGAAGATATAAACCAAGTTTTCCAATGGGCAACGGAAAAAAATATGATGTTCAATGACGACAAATTCGAACTTCTCCGTTATGGAAAACTGGAGGAAATAATAACTAGAACAGAGTATAATACAAACTCTGATCATACAATAGAGCGAAAAATTATGTGAGGGACCTGGGAGTGGTAATGTCTGAGGAAATCACTTTCAAGGATCACAACAGTGCTACGATCACAACTGCAAAGAAAATGATAGGATGGATAATGAGAACGTTCAAAACAAGAGATGCCAAGCCAATGATGACCCTTTTCAAATCACTTGTTCTCTCTAGGCTGGAATACTGCTGTACATTAACATCTCCGTTCTAAGTAGGTGAAATTGCAGATCTAAAGAATGTACAGAGAACCTTTACTGCACATATAAGTTCCATCAAACACCTCAACTACTGGGAACGCTTGGAAGCACTTCACTTGTACTCGCTGGAACGCAGGCGAGAGAGATATATCATAATCTACACTTGGAAATCCTAGAAGGAATGGTCCCGAATCTGCACACATAAATCACTCCCTACGAAAGTAAAAGACTTGGTAGGCGATGCAAAATACCCCTAATGAAAAGTAGGGGCGCTATTGGTGTCCGGGGCCCAAGACTGTTCAACAGCCTCCCACCAAGCATAAGGGGAATTACCAATAGACACCTTGGTTGCCTTCAAGAGGGAGCTGGACAGATACTTAAAGTCAGTGCCGGATCAGCTGGGCTGTGGTAATAGCCTGGTCAATCAGGCCCTGATAAACTGGGAGGGTTGGTCGTGGACCGGGTCGTGGGGGCGTTGATCCCAGGGATACCCTTCAGGTAGACTCCAGGTAGACTCGAATTCGTTTCTGTGTGTAAATTTTCAGTTTTACCTATTTGACTTCTCATAGTTGCATTTCCTGTAGAGTACCTGATTTCTACAGCTTTTGTGTGAAAAACAATTTTTAATTGGGCTTTGTTATTCTCTCGTACAATCGTATTCTAAAAAAATTAGCATCTCATTTTTTGTCTTCTGAACCTGTCGCCGTAAAAATTTTTTCTCTCTTATTGTGTACACAACCCAACAGGATAACAGAATAACCCTAGAAATTCAGTGTCATCGAGGAATGTCTGTCTTATTTTCATTGTGTTCCTTTAATCTTGTCCCCCAGGACGCCATCCACAACAGTTCACTAACACCCAGGTACCTACTTACTGCTAGGTGAATAAGGACAGCAGGTGTAAGGAAACATGGCGAACATTTCCACCCGTGCCGGGGAATGAACCACAGACACAGTGTGTGTGTGTTGTATAACCGAGCCACGTATTTCACAATTTTACACATTACTCAATATTTCTTATTCACTTTCCTACACTTTCATCATTCCTCTCTCAATCTATTTAGCTACAATACGAGTTATTACTTTCTGTGCATATTTTCAGAGGTTTGTGAGAATCAAGAGCCCTGATCTGTGGCACTTCACAGAGACTATGGTTAATAATCTTTTTGTTTACTTTACCTATCCTTTGTTGACTCTCAGTCACCACACTAATAACTGTTTTTAATATTACCACACGTTCACAGTCACCTTAGTTTCTGTAGTGCTGTATAATATGCCAGTAATATATCAACTATTAAATAAGACACGATTATACAGTGGAAGGTGCACTTTCATCTACCATAACCACGATTATCAACGGATGACGACTATCCATGTATACTGCCTCTCTTTCTCTCTCTCGTTACTACCCATGTATACTGTTCTCTCTCTCTCTCTCTCTCTCTCTCTCTCTCTCTCTCTCTCGATACTACTCATGTATACTGCCTCTCTCTCTCTCTCTCTTTACTACCCATGTATACTTCTTCTCTCGTTACTCCCCATGTATACTGCTCACTGTTACTACCCATGTATACTGCTCACTCTTGTTACTACCCATGTATGTGACCAGGTGTGGGTTCCAAAGTGGTGCTGCATACTCTGGTATGGGCCTGACGTACACGGTTACAGTGTCGTGAACGATTCCTTACTGTGGTATCGGAACGCTATTCTCAGGTTTGCCAGGCGCCCATATGCTGCAGCAGTTATCTGGTTGATGTGTGCTTCCGGAGACGTGCTCGGTGTCATACTCACCCCAAGATCTTTCTCCTTGAGCGAGGTTTGCAGTCTTTGGCCACCTAGACTATATTCTGTCTGCGGTCTTCTTTGCCCTTCCCCGATCTTCATGACTTTGAATTTGGCGGGGTTAAATTGAGAAGCCAGTTGTTGGACCAGTTGTCCAGCCTGTCCAGGTCTCTTGAAGTCCTGCCTGATCCTCATCTGATTTACTTTCCTCATTAACTTCACATCATCTGCGAACAGGGACACTTCTGAGTCTATCCCTTCCGTCATGTCATTCACATATACCAAGAACAGCACTGGTCCTAGGACTGACCCTGTGGGACCTCGCTTGTCACAGGCGCCCACTGTGAAACCTCATCACGTAACATGCCCCTTTTGTTGCCCCTGTCAGTTATTCTCTGATCCATTGCAGTGCCCTTCCTGTTATACACGCCTGATCCTCTAGCTTCTGCACTAATCTCTTGTGAGGAACTGTGTCGAAGGCCTTCTTGCAGTCCAAGAAAATGCAAGCAACCCACCCCTCTCCATGTCTTACTTCTGTTACTTTGTCATAGAAGTCCAGAAGGTTTTGAAAAGGATTTGTCTTCTATGAATCCATGTTGGTTGTCGTTTATAATCTTGTGCCGCTCCAGGTGCTCCACCATTCTCTTCCTGATAATCTTCTCCATGACTTTGCACACTATACACGTAAGTGACACTGGTCTATAGTTTAGTGCCTCGGTTCTGTCTCCTTTCTTAAAAATGGGAATTACATTTGCCTTCTTCCATACCTCAGGTAGCTGCCCAGTTTCAAGGATGTGTTGAAGATTGTGGTTAGTGGCACACACAGCATCTCTGCTCCTCTCTAAAGACCCACGGGGAGATGTCCGGTCCCATCGCCTTTGAGGTATCAAGGTCACTGAGCAACTCTTCACCTCCTCCTCAGTTTTGTGTGCGTGTGTGGTGTTTGTGTGTGTGTGTGTGTGTAACGAAACACTTCGAAATGTTTTGGCCCCGCCGGGAATTGAACCCGGGCCCTCCGTGCGTGAAGCGAGAGCGCTAGCCACCATGCCATCGGGGCGTGTGTGTGTGTGTGTGTGTGTGTGTGTTTTTGCTTGTGTGCGTGTGGTGTGTGTGTGTGTGTGTGTGTGTGGAGTATACACTCATTTATTTGTAAATACCTATATGTTATTACAGAAGTCTAGTCTCAGCTCTTGGCTTCGCCTCTCAACTTGACTCTTGCCAGACTCACTCTTTTCTTAGCCTCGTGAGTCCTTTCGTACCTGCTCTTAAATCTATGTATGGATTCTGCCTCCACTATATCTTTATTGATTTTTTTCCACTTCCTGACCATCCTGGGATTGAAGAAGTAATTCCTGACATTCCTTTGTGTCTGCGTCTACCCCCTGTACCTGCTTCTCGCCTCTCAATCTATTCCTCTCTACCTTATCATTTCCGATGAGTATTTATAATGTTATTATTAAGTCTCCTCTCGTTGTTTTTCCACTAATGTCGTCAGGTTCGGTTCCTGTAGCTACTCCACGAAGCTCATACTTTTTAAGTGGGCATTTATATATATTATTTAATTATTATTTCTATTAACCCCATTCTTAAAAGCAGTTAATTACTCACTCAGTTAGATTACAGAGAAACACGCATCTCTTGGGATCTGATCAGTGAGACTGTGGTGGTGGTGGTGGTGCACGCTTGTCTCCATCAGCTGGCGTGTTCTTCCCCTCACATTGGATCCCCTGATATCTCCCCTCACTAGGATTCCCTTATCGGTGCTCTCAACCGGGTCACCTTATCACTGCGACCACCAGCGCCCTCTCACCACTCCCCTCAGTCTGGAAAACCCGCTCCCCTCCCTCATCTGAATCGCCTCTACCCTTTCCTCGCCCAGTTCCTCTCACCTCTCCCCTCTTTCTGTCCCTTCCAGGAGTCCCTCGTCACTCACCTCTCTCCCTCACCCCCTCATTCCTTAAAGTCTTCCACATCTTTCCCTATTGCCCGTAAGCTTGTCTCTTACCTCCTGCGTCCATTCTTCCGTTGTAACCTAGTGTGTTTCTTTATTCTCTTTACTTTCCTACAATTATACTCTTTTTTCCTTCCTCCCTTCCTCTTCTTTCTCTCCTGTATATGCATTCCATACTCTCCTTGTTAAAGAACACCCTTCTCTCTCAACCAACCTTTCTTTCTATTTATGGTTTTCCTACACCCTTCTTATCGCCATCCCTTTTTACCTTTTTATTTCCCCCTTTTTTTTATTAGCTTCGCACCCTGCCATTTTCCTGCCCAAAATGCACATTTTGTCTCTACAACACGGCAAGGTCAAGTTCCCTTGTACAGAGACTTTTGATGCTGTGCGGGTCCCGACGTATGGGATCCTCTCCCAAAATGTTGCTCCTGTCCACCTACCAGTAAATATCCATCTGGTGTAAGCCGACTATTGTTGGAAGCATCCTGGGGGAACGCTGGTTATACCTAAGATTGGACAGGGTTTTAAATGAGCTGAGGTTGGGTAACAACAACACGGGGTTTGATCCCCCAGTCGCAGAGTTGTTATTGATTAAATACTACTCGTTCGTAGTTACAATACTATATATACTGGTTTGGGGGTAGTAAACCAAATTAGCCTGAGGCACCCACACCATCATATGTCCTCGGATCACAGTATAACACCTAGCTCTGCTGGGTGCGTGATTTTTTAGGGGTGGATGATCCCGCAATTTTGCTCACTATGAGGGGGCTAAAACAAAGGGGCAC
>WNWK01027363.1:0-26371 GCA_009830355.1 Cherax destructor
ACCTCGATACCTCAAAGGCGATGGGTTCGGACAACATCTCCCCGTGGGTTCTTCGGGAAGGAGCTGAGGTACTGAGTGTGCCACTTACCATAATATTACCATAATATTACCTGAGGTATGGAAGAAGGCCAACATAGTCCCCATCTTTAAAAAAGGAGACAGAAAAGAGGCACTAAACTATAGACCGGTATCACTTACATGTATAGTGTGCAAAGTCCTGGAGAAAATCATCAGGAAAAGAATGGTGGAGCACCTCGAGCTGAACAGGATAATAAACACCAGGCAGCACGGACTCCGGGAAGGCAAATCCTGTGTAACAAACCTCCTAGAGTTATATGATAAAGTAACAGAGGTAAGGCAAGAGAGAGAAGGGTGGGTTGATTGCATTTTCCTGGACTGCAGGAAGGCCTTCGACACAGTTCCTCACATGAGATTAGTATAGAAGCTGGAAGAACAAGCACGTATAACAGGAAGGGCACTGGAATGGATCAGGGAATACCTTACAGGGAGGCAACAATGGGTCATGGTGCGTGATGAGGTATCACAGTGGGCACCTGTGACGAGCGGCGTTCCGCAGGGGTCAGTCCTAGGACCAGTGTTATTCTTGGTATATGTAAATGACATGACAGATGGGATAGACTCAGAAGTGTCTCTGTTCGCAGATGATGTGAAATTAATGAGGAGAATCACATCGGAAGAGGACCAAGCAGGACTTCAAACAGACCTGGACAAGCTTGACATCTGGTCTAGCAAATGGCTTCTCGAGTTCAATCCCACCAAATGCAAAGTCATGAAGATCGGAGAAGGGCAAAGAAGACCGCTAACAGAGTACAGGCTAGGCGGACAAAGGCTACAAACCTCGGAAAAGGAGAAAGACCTTGGGGTGAGTATAACGCCAAGCACGTCTCCGGAGGCACACATCAACCAGATAACTGTGGCAGCATATGGGCGACTGGCAAACCTAAGATTAGCGTTCCGTTACCTTAACAAGGAATCGTTCAAGGCACTGTATACCGTGTACGTCAGGCCCATACTAGAATATGCAGCACCAGTCTGGAACCCACACCTGGTCAAGCACATAAAGAAACTAGAGAAAGTGCAAAGGTTTGCGACAAGGTTAGTTCCACAACTCAGGGGTCTGTCCTATGAAGAAAGGCTGAGGGAAATAGGACTAACAACACTGGAGGAAAGAAGGGTCAGAGGAGACATGATAACGACATACAAAATACTGCGGGGAATTGACAAGGTAGATAGTGACAGGATGTTTCAGAGAGGGAACACAGAAACAAGGGGACACAACTGGAAGCTGAAGACTCAGATGAGTCAAAGGGATGTTAGGAAGCATTTCTTCAGCCACAGAGTAGTCAGGAAGTGGAATAGTCTAGAGAAAGATATAGTGGAGGCAGGAACCATACATAGTTTTAAGACAAGGTATGATAAAGCTCATGGAGCAGGGAGAGCAGAGACCCAGTAGCGGACAGCGAAGAGGCGGGGCCAGGAGCTGAGTCTCGACCCCTGCAACCACAATTAGGTAAGTACAATTAGGTGAGGTGAGTACAGCCTACATCACACAGCCTACATCACACAGCCTACATCACACAGCCTACATCACACAGCCTACATCACAGAGCCTACATCACACAGCCTACATCACACAGCCTACATCACAGAGCCTACATCACACAGCCTACATCACACAGCCTACATCACACAGCCTACATTTCAAATACTTCATATAGCATCCCTGGTGGTGTGCCCAGGATGCTGCAGGCATTACCCCTCTGGATAGCAACACTGAGTCTCTGAAATAGGTACTTGGGTGTTATTGGACTTGTGTGGGTGGAATCCTGATGGAAAATGTACAGAGTTTGCGGGAAATGCTCAGCATAACAAGGGGCTTTCTATATAGTTGTATGTCACTGATGTCAGCTGTGGTCTGTATAAGTTGTATAGAAGGAATTTGAGGTAATCAGTCCCTGAAGTACTGATTACCTCAAATTCCTTCATGTCGAGCATACTTCCCTTCTGATGTCTGACTGACGAGACCATGTAGTCCAAAGTGATTGGTGTAGCCCTTGGATACACCAATCCGAATAGCCTGTGGATCGAGGCGAATTCCCAAAGAGGAACTGGGAACTGCTACAATAAAATCTCCTGAACGATGTGCACTCACCGCTACGACACGTATTTAATTTGGTGGCTAAAGCTCTCGCTTCACACAACGAGCGCCTGGGTTCGATTCCCAGCCAGGGCAGAAACATTGGGCGTGTTTCTTTACACCTGTTGTCTATGTTCCCCATCAGTAAAATGGGTACCTGGGAGTTAGTCGACTGGTGTGAGTCGCATCCTGGGACACTGACCTAATCTGCCCGAAATGCTCAGCATAACAAGGGACTTTCTATATAGTAGTATGTCACTGATGTCAGCTAGACTTGTATACCTTGTACTTGTACTTGTAGTAAATAAAGATATTATTATTATTATTATTATTATTATTATTATTATTATTATTATTATTATTATTATGGGTGTGTCCTAGGACTGTCTGGCTACTTCCTGGGTAGTGCTGGTCTGCTTGTAGTCTACAAGACTACCAGAGTGATACCTGTGAGGTAGTATGTAGTTTCTGATGAAGGATAGGCTTGAAACCTATCAGCACTTTCATTATTATTGTAATTATTATTACTGTTATTATTATTATTATTATTATTATTATTATTATTATTATTATTATTATTATTATTATTATTATTGTTGTTGTTGTTGTTGGTGTTGGTGTTGTTGTTGTTGATATTATTATGGAAGTGGTAAACCCAGAGGGGTGGTGCCAGTGCCTGGTGAGGGTGACAGCTGTTCAATATGGATTTGGATTAAGAGAATTCAACCTTGTATGGTTTATTGACCAGCTGGGTTTATATGTCAGAGGTGAGAGAGTGGGAGAGAGAGGAAGATAAATAGATAAAGAGAGTGAGAGAGAGAGAGTGGGAGAAAGAGAGGGAGATAAATAGATAGATAGGTAGAGAGAGTGAGAGGGAGATAAATAGAGAGATAGACGGAGACGGGCAGAGAGATAAAGACAGAGACAAAGGGAGAGAGAGAGACAGTCAACGAAAGAGAAAGAGAGAGAGAGAGAAAAACTACAATTTTAAACCTCCAGTTCAAACAAATCATTTCGACTAATCTTATTTCCCCTCATCAGTACCACAAAACAACAAATCCCATATCACCATCACCCATACCACTAAAAAAAATAAAATTAACCGCCCCAAAAATCAATTAATTCCCGCCAATAACCACATTAACCAGGAAAAAAACACAGAAAAACGCGGGAAATTAAGTGGAAAAAATTACGCAATGTGGCAACAATTTGTTGTCATGGCGTTGCCATGGCAATGGAGGTGTATTGCCAGGTGACCATAATAATGATACATTTTTCCTGTGTAATTAAGGAAGTAATTACGATAAATAGTCACTTATAGCGGCTAATGAAAGGGTGGTTAATAACATAGGGGTGTGAGTCGCTTGAATAAAGGTTTATTAGAATTAAAAAAATGGGTAGGAAGTTATGGCGTGTGGTGAGCACCGGCAACCCAAGTTTTCTCCCAGTTGCTAGATCTTGATTTAATTTATGATTTAAGGGAATAACTTTTATATTCTTTTGTTGTTTTGGGGAGAAAATTATGACATTAAATTATTATTATTATTATTATTATTATTATTATTATTATTATTATTATTCCTGTTATTATTATTATTATTATTCCTGTTATTATTATTATTATTATTATTATTATTATTATTATTATTATTATTATTATTATTATAAATATTCCTGTTATTATTATTATTCAATAATTATAAATTTTATTAAAATATAATTACAGATTCCATTAAATATAATTATGTAATTATGGAATATTATAGTTTTTAATTATAGTAACTGATAGGTTAGGCTGAGATAATAATTACCTATAATGTGATAATAATTACATAATTATAGATGGCAATTATTTAAATTGATGAAAAAAAATTAGGGAATATTTTTTTCTTGTAAATTTTCCCTAAATTTTCGAAATTTCTGGGGAAAATTCCCTAAAAAAAAATTAAATTACGGTTTTTCTGTTGGAAAATTCCCTAGACTTTATGGGTGAGGGAAAATTGTGGCAGAAATTCCTCGCCAGACGTCACAGAAATTCCCCAGATTCTGGGGAAACTATTTTAAAAGAGAGATAGATAATGAGAGATACACACTACTACTTGATGTATATACACTGATATATACTACACATCTTGGTGTATATATTTCAAAGTGTACCAGGGTCCACTGCACCAGGGTCCACTGCACCAGGGTCCACTGCACCAGGGTCCGCTCCAGGCCCCGACTCATGGAACTCCGTGTTCATCAAGAACTGCAAGAAGTCCCTATCACATGCTTTTAACATCCTATGGAGAGGGAGCATGGACACTGGGATCGTCCCGCAGCTACTAAAAACAACAGACATAGCCCCACTCCACAAAGGCGGCAGTAAAGCAATAGCAAAGAACTACAGACCAATTGCGCTAACGTCCCACATCATAAAAATCTTTGAAAGGGTTCTAAGAAGCAAGATCGCCACCCATCTAGATACCCATCAATTACACAACCCAGGGCAGCATGGGTTTAGAGCAGGCCGCTCCTGTCTGTCCCAACTACTGGACCACTACGACAAGGTCCTGGATGTTCTAGAAGACAAACAGAATGCAGATGTTATATACACAGACTTTGCAAAAGCCTTTGACAAGTGTGACCATGGTGTAATAGCACACAAAATGCGTGATAAAGGAATAACAGGAAAAGTTGGTAGATGGATCTATAATTTCCTAACACATAGAACACAAAGAGTAGTAGTCAACAGAGTAAAGTCTGAGGCAGCTACTGTGAAAAGCTCTGTTCCACAAGGCACAGTACTTGCTCCCATCCTATTCCTCATCCTCATATCAGACATTGACAGGGATATAAGCCACAGTGCTGTGTCTTCCTTTGCAGATGACACCCGAATCTGTATGACAGTGTCCACCGTTGAAGACACTGCAAGACTCCAAGCAGACATAAACCAAATCTTTAAATGGGCTGCAGAAAACAATATGAAGTTCAATGATGAGAAATTTCAATTACTCCGATATGGAAAACGTGAAGAAATTAACATCTCATCGGAGTACAAAACTAATTCCAACCACACAATAGAGCGAAAAACTAATGTCAAAGACCTGGGAGTGATCATGTCAGAGGATCTCACCTTCAAGGACCATAACAAAGTAGCAATTGCATCTGCTCGAAAAATGACAGGATGGATAATGAGAACCTTCAAAACCAGGGATGCCAAGCCCATGTTGACACTTTACAGGTCGCTTGTTCTATCTAGGCTGGAATATTGCTGCACACTAACTGCACCTTTCAAGGCGGGTGAAATTGCTGACCTTGAAAATGTGCAGAGAACCTTCATTGCACGCATAAGTGCGATAAACCACCTCAACTACTGGGAACGCTTGAAGTTCCTAAACCTGTACTCTCTAGAACGCAGGCGGGAGAGATACATTATTATATACACATGGAAAATTCTCGAGGGCTTAGTACCAAACTTGCACACAAAAATCACTCCCTACAAAAGCAAAAGACTCGGCAGGCGATGTAACATCCCCCCAATGAAGAGCAGGGGTGCCACTAGCACGTTGAGGGACAACACAATAAGTGTCAGGGGCCCAAGATTGTTCAACTGCCTCCCAGCATACATCAGGGGGATTACCAACTAACCCCTGGCTGTCTTCAAGCAGGCACTGGACAGGCACCTAAAGTCGGTACCTGACCAGCCAGGCTGTGGTTCGTACGTTGGACTGCGTGCGGCCAGCAGTAACAGCCTCGTTGATCAGGCTCTGGTCCAACATGAGGCCTGGTCACAGACAGGGCCGCGGGGGCGTTGACCCCTGGAATTCTCTCCAGGTAGACTCCAGGTAGACAAGGGTCCAGTGTTCCAGGGTCCAGTGTATCACTGTTCTAGGGTCCAGTGTACCAGCGTCCAGTATACCAATGTACCAGCGTCCAGTATACCAATGTACCAGGATCCATTGTAGCAGGGTCCAGTTTATCAGTATACCAGGGTCCAGTGTACTAGTGTACCAGGATCCAGTGTACCAATGTCCAGCTTCCGAGTGTACCAGGGTCCAATGTACCAGGGTAAAGTGTACCAGGGTCCAGTGTACCAGGGTCCAGTGTACCAGGGTCCAGTGTAAGGTGTATCAGGGTACGGTGTACCAGGGTCCAGTGTACCAGGGTCCAGTGTGCCAAGGTCCAGAGTATAAGTATACCAGTGTACCAGTATACCAGTATACCAGTGCACCAGTGTACCAGTATACCAGTGTACCAGTATACTAGTGTACAAATATACCAGTGTACCAGCGTACCAGTATACCAGTGTACCAGTATACCAGTGTACCAGTATACCAGTGTACTAGTATACCAGTATAATAGTGTACCAGTATACCAGTATAAGAGTGTACCAGTACACCAGTGTACCAGTATACCAGTGTACCAGTATAACAGTGTACCAGTATACCAGTGTACCAGTATACCAGTGTACCAGTATACCAGCGTACCAGTATACCAGCGTACCAGTATACCAGTGTACCAGTATACCAGTGTACCAGTGTACCAGCGTACCAGAGTACCAGTGTACCAGTATACCAGTGTACCAGTATACGAGCGTACCAGTATACCAGTGTACCAGTGTACCAGTGTACCAGCGTACAAGTGTACCAGCGTACCAGTGTACCAGTGTACTATTATACCACTGTACCAGTATACCAGTGTACCAGTATACCAGTGTACCATTATACCAGTATACCAGTATACCAGTATACCAGTATACCAGTGTACCAGTGTACCAGTATACCAGTGTACCAGTATACAAGTGTACCAGTATACTAGTGTACCAATATACCAGTGTACAAGTGTACCAGCGTACCAGTATACCAGTGTACCAGTGTACCAGTATACCAGTGTACCAGTGTACCAGTATACCAGTGTACCAGTATACAAGTGTACCAGTATACTAGTGTACAAATATTCCAGTGTACCAGCGTACCAGTGTACCAGTATACCAGTGTGCCAGCGTACCAGTGTACCAGTGTACCAGCGTACCAGTGTACCAGTGTACCAGCGTACCAGTGTACCAGTATACCAGTGTACCAGTGTACCAGTATACCAGCGTACCAGTATACCAGTGTACCAGTGTACCAGTGTACCAGCGTACCAGTGTACCAGTGTACCAGCGTACCAGTGTACCAGCTACCAGTGTACCAGCGTACCAGCGTACCAGTGTACCAGCGTACCAGTGTACCAGCGTACCAGTGTACCAGCGTACCAGTGTACCAGTGTACCAGCGTACCTGTGTACCAGTGTACCAGTGTTCCAGCGTATCAGTGTACCAGTGTACCAGCGTACCAGTGTACCAGTGTACCAGCGTACCAGTGTACCAGCGTACCAGTGTACCAGTGTACCAGCGTACCAGTGTACCAGCGTACCAGTGTACCAGCGTACCAGTGTACCAGCGTACCAGTGTACCAGTGTACCAGTGTACCAGTATACCAGCGTACCTGTGTACCAGTGTACCAGTGTTCCAGCGTATCAGTGTACCAGTGTACCAGCGTACCAGTGTACCAGCGTACCAGTGTACCAGTATACCAGCGTACCAGTGTACCAGTATACCAGTGTACCAGTGTACCAGTATACCAGCGTACCAGTGTACCAGTGTACCAGCGTACCAGTGTACCAGCGTGCCAGCGTACCAGTGTACCAGTGTACCAGTGTACCAGCGTACCAGCGTACCAGTGTACCAGCGTACCAGTGTACCAGTGTACCAGCGTACCAGTGTACCAGTGTACCAGTGTACCAGCGTACCATTGTACCAGTGTACCAGTGTACCAGTGTACCAGCGTACCAGTATACCAGTGTACCAGTATACCAGCGTACCAGTGTACCAGTGTACCAGTGTACCAGCGTACCAGTGTACCAGTGTACCAGCGTACCATTGTACCAGTGTACCAGTGTACCAGTGTACCAGTGTACCAGCGTACCAGTGTACCAGTGTACCAGTGTACCAGTGTACCTGTGTACCAGCGTACCAGTGTACCAGTGTACCAGTGTACCAGTGTACCAGTGTACCAGCGTACCAGTGTACTATTGTACCAGCGTACCAGTGTACCAGTGTACCAGTGTACCAGTGTACCAGTGTACCAGCGTACCAGCGTACCAGCGTACCAGTGTACCAGCGTACCAGTGTACCAGTGTACCAGCGTACCAGCGTACCAGCGTACCAGTGTACCAGCGTACCAGCGTACCAGTGTACCAGTGTACCAGTGTACCAGTGTACCAGTGTACCAGTGTACCAGCGTACCAGTGTACCAGTGTACCAGTGTACCATTGTACCAGCGTACCAGTGTACCAGCGTACCAGCGTACCAGTGTACCATTGTACCAGCGTACCAGTGTACCAGCGTACCAGTGTACCAGTGTACCAGTGTACCAGTGTACCAGTGTACCAGTGTACCAGCGTACCAGTGTACCAGTGTACCAGCGTACCAGTGTACCAGTGTACCAGCGTACCAGTGTACCAGCGTACCAGTGTACCAGTGTACCAGTGTACCAGCGTACCAGTGTACCAGCGTACCAGTGTACCAGTTAGTTACCATTTTGTCCTAGGCACATGTCGATTAGACACTAGGCCTGTTGTATGTATGTATGTGTGTGTGTGTAACGAAACACTTCGAAATGTTTCCGCCCCGTCGGGAATAGAACCCGGGCCCTCTGTGCGTGAAGCGAGAGCTTTACCACTAGGCCACCGGGGCTGTGTGTGTGTGTGTGTGTGTGTGTGTGTGTGTGTACTCACCTAATTGTACTCACCTAATTGTGGTTGCAGGGGTCGAGACTCAGCTCCTGGCCCCACCTCTGCACTGACCGCTACTGGGTCTCTGCTCTCCCTGCTCCATGAGCTTTATCATACCTTGTCTTAAAACTATGTATGGTTCCTGCCTCCACTATATCTTTCTCTAGACTATTCCACTTCCTGACTACTCTGTGGCTGAAGAAATGCTTCCTAACATCCCTTTGACTCATCTGAGTCTTCAGCTTCCAGTTGTGTCCGTGTGTGTGTGTGTACTCACCTAGTTGTGGTTGCAGGGGTCGAGATATAGCTCCTGGCCCCGCCTCTTCACTGGCCGCTACTGGGTCACTCTCCCTGCGCCATGAGCTTTATCATACCTCTTCTTAAAGCTGTGTATGGAACCTGCCTCCACTACATCGCTTCCTAAACTATTCCACTTCCCGACAACTCTGTGACTGAAGAAATACTTCCTAACATCTCTGTGATTCATCTGAGTCTTCAACTTCCAACTGTGTTCCCTTGTTGCTGTGTCCCATCTCTGGAACATTCTGTCTCTGTCCACCTTGTCAATTCTTCTCAGTATTTTATATGTCGTTATCATGTCCCCCCTATCTCTCCTGTCCTCCAGTGTCGTCAGGTCGATTTCCCTTAACTTCTCCTCGTAGGACATACCCCTTAGCTCCGGGACTAGTCTTGTTGCAAACCTTTGCACTTTCTCGAGCTTCTTCACGTGCTTGGCTAGGTGTGGGTTCCAAACTGGTGCTGCATACTCCAGTATGGGTCTAACGTACACAGTGTACAGGGTCCTGAACGATTCTTTATTAAGATGTCGGAATGCTGTTCTTAGGTTTGCTAGGCGCCTATATGCTGCAGCAGTTATTTGGTTGATGTGCGCCTCAGGAGATGTGCCTGGTGTTATACTCACCCCAAGATCTTTTTCCTTGATTGAGGTTTGCAGTCTCTGGCCCCCTAGGCTGTACTCCGTCTGCGGTCTTCTTTGCCCTTCTCCAATCTTCATGACTTTGCACTTGGTGGGGTTGAACTCCAGGAGCCAGTTTCTAGACCAGGCTTGCAGCCTGTCCAGATCCCTTTGTAGTTTCCCCTGGTCCTCGTCCGATTGAATTCTTCTCATCAACTTCACATCATCTGCAAACAGGGACACTTCTGAGTCTATTCCTTCCGTCATGTCGTTCATGTGTGTGTGTGTGTGTGTGTGTGTGTATGTGTGTGTGTGTGTGTGTGTGTGTGTGTACTCACCTAATTGTGATTGCAGGGGTCGAGACTCAGCTCCTGGCCCCGCCTCTTCGCTGTCTGCTACTGGGTCTCTGCTCTCCCTGCTCCATGAGCTTTATCATACCTCGTCTTAAAACTATGTATGGTTCCTGCCTCCACTATATCTTTCTCTAGACTATTCCACTTCCTGACTACTCTGTGGCTGAAGAAATGCTTCCTAACATCCCTTTGACTCATCTGAGTCTTCAGCTTCCAGTTGTGTCCCCTTGTTTCTGTGTTCCCTCTCTGGAACATCCTGTCACTGTCTACCTTGTCGATTCCCCCCAGTGTACCAGCGTACCAGCGTACCAGTGTATCAGCGTACCAGTGTACCAGTGTACCAGTGTACCAGTGTACCAGCGTACCAGTATACCAGTGTACCAGTGTACCAGTGTACCAGTGTACCAGGGTCCTGAGTTACTGTGACGTATTGATCACGGGTACAGTCTGTGTCCCAGACATGAACAACCATGTCTGTGTATGTCTGTCAGCCTGTCTGTTAGCTCTCAGTCTCTTCTCTGTCTCTCTTTATCTCTCTCTCTCTGTCTATGTCTCTCTGTATATATATATACATAGCCACTCTATCCGCTTAAAGATTCTTCGAGTCCGGTTAATAGAGAATTGTTGGATATTATCTTCTTAAATTCTGGCAGCGACTCTGATACAGTAAGATCCAGACATGTGTGTGTGTGTACTCACCTAATTGTGGTTGCAGGGGCGAGACTCAGCTCCTGGCCCCGCCTCTTCGCTGTCCGCTACTGGGTCACTCTCCCTGCGCCATGAGCTTTTTCATACCTCATCTTAAAGCTATGTATGTGTGTGTGTGTGTACTCACCTAATTGTACTCACCTAATTGTGGTTGCAGGGGTCGAGACTCAGCTCCTGGCCCCGCCTCTTCGCTGTCTGCTACTGGGTCTCTGCTCTCCCTGCTCCATGAGCTTTATCATACCTTGTCTTAAAACTATGTATGGTTCCTGCCTCCACTATATCTTTCTCTAGACTATTCCACTTCCTGACTACTCTGTGGCTGAAGAAATGCTTCCTAACATCCCTTTGACTCATCTGAGTCTTCAGCTTCCAGTTGTGTCCCCTTGTTTCTGTGTTCCCTCTCTGAAACATCCTGTCACTATCTACCTTGTCAATTCCCGCAGTATTTTGTATGTCGTTATCATGTCTCCTCTGACCCTTCTTTCCTCCAGTGTTGTTAGTCCTATTTCCCTCAACCTTTCTTCATAAGACAGACCCCTGAGTTGTGGAACTAACCTTGTCGCAAACCTTTGCACTTTCTCTAGTTTCTTTACGTGCTTGACCAGGTGTGGGTTCCAAACTGGTGCTGCATATTCTAGTATGGGCCTGACGGCCTGACGTGTGTGTGTGTGTGTGTGTGTGTGTGTGTGTTTGTGTGTGTGTGTGTGTGTGTGTGTGTGTGTGTGTTGTGTGTGTGTGTGTGTGTGTGTGTGTGTGTGTGTGTGTGTGTGTGTGTGTGTGTGTGTGTGTGTGTGTGTGTGTGTGTGTGTGTGTGTATGTGTGTGTGTGTGTGTGTGTGTGTGTGTTGCATTATCAACAATACTGTCAATCACTACAACACAACATCATCCTGGTCAGAAGGGTTGGATTCCAGACGGAGTCGCATTCTTACTTCCTCTAGTGGATCCAATCCTCTAGATCTTCTGCATCACCTTTCATAGTATTTAAGACTCCAGGCTGAGGGACTGACTACTTTGTTCCAGACCATGGTGCTGAACTCTTCTCCAGGCTGAGGGACTGACTACTTTGTTCCAGACTATGGTGCTGAACTCTTCTCCAGGCTGAGGGACTGACTACCTTGTTCCAGACCATGGTGCTGAACTCTTCTCCAGGCTGAGGGACTGACTACCTTGTTCCAGACCATGGAGCTGAACTCTTCTCCAGGCTGAGGGACTGACTACCTTGTTCCAGACCATGGTGCTGAACTCTTCTCCAGGCTGAGGGACTGACTACCTTGTTCCAGACCATGGTGCTGGACTCTTCTCCAGGCTGAGGGATTGACTACCTTGTTCCAGACCATGGAGCTGAACTCTTCTCCAGGCTGAGGGACTGACTACCTTGTTCCAGACCATGGTGCTGAACTCTTCTCCAGGCTGAGGGACTGACTACCTTGTTCCAGACCATGGAGCTGAACTCTTCTCCAGGCTGAGTGACTGACTACCTTGTTCCAGACCATGGTGCTGGACTCTTCTCCAGGCTGAGGGACTGACTACCTTGTTCCAGACCATGGTGCTGAACTCTTCTCCAGGCTGAGGGACTGACTACCTTGTTCCAGACCATGGAGCTGAACTCTTCTCCAGGCTGAGGGACTGACTACCTTGTTCCAGACCATGGTGCTGAACTCTTCTCCAGGCTGAGGGACTGACTACCTTGTTCCAGACCATGGTGCTGGACTCTTCTCCAGGCTGAGGGATTGACTACCTTGTTCCAGACCATGGAGCTGAACTCTTCTCCAGGCTGAGGGACTGACTACCTTGTTCCAGACCATGGTGCTGAACTCTTCTCCAGGCTGAGGGACTGACTACCTTGTTCCAGACCATGGAGCTGAACTCTTCTCCAGGCTGAGGGACTGACTACCTTGTTCCAGACCATGGTGCTGGACTCTTCTCCAGGCTGAGTGACTGACTACCTTGTTCCAGACCATGGTGCTGAACTCTTCTCCAGGCTGAGTGACTGACTACCTTGTTCCAGACCATGGTGCTGGACTCTTCTCCAGGCTGAGTGACTGACTACCTTGTTCCAGACCATGGTGCTGGACTCTTCTCCAGGCTGAGTGACTGACTACCTTGTTCCAGACCATGGTGCTGGACTCTTCTCCAGGCTGAGGGACTGACTACCTTGTTCCAGACCATGGTGCTGGACTCTTCTCCAGGCTGAGTGACTGACTACCTTGTTCCAGACCATGGTGCTGGACTCTTCTCCAGGCTGAGGACTGACTACCTTGTTCCAGACCATGGTGCTGGACTCTTCTCCAGGCTGAGGGACTGACCACCTTGTTCCAGACCATGGTGCTGGACTCTTCTCCAGGCTGAGGGACTGACTACCTCGTTCCAGACTATGGAGATGGACTCTTATCCAGGCTGAGGGACTGACTACCTCGTTCCAGACTATGGAGATGGACTCTTCTCCAGGCTGAGGGACTGACTACCTCGTTCCAGACTATGGAGCTGGACTCTTCTCTAGGCTGAGGGACTGACTACCTCGTTCCAGACTATGGAGATGGACTCTTCTCCAGGCTTCTGTTCCAGTGGGTTCTGCGAAGGGGGATCCAGGAGGATCCTTACAAGGCTCCACAATTCTTGCATCTACGAGTGCTGTCCCGACCCACTGCGACAGTCTAGACTTGTTAGTCTGGAAGACTGCCAGTCATGTAGGGGAGATGAGGACTCAAGAGCTGCAGTCTGTGTTCACCACACACTGCTTTGAACTGCAGTTTTACTGGATTCAACTGCCTTCAAAACACACTGCTTTGAACTGCTGTGTTATTGAACACAATCCAATGTGTTGGTTCAGTTTACGGTCCTAGCTCCGCGGCGCTGGGTAGCCAAGGCCCTCTATCGTCAGTAGACATGACTTACGATAGACTATAGAATTAAATGAATTTCTGAAAGTGAATGTAAATAGATCGTAGTAGACGTCGTAGGAATATAGACGCAGTGCGATAGTTAGGTATCTTTAATCCGAAATGCTTCGCCTACACAGCAGGCGTCTTCAGTCGATTCCAGAGGCGTTGGCAGAAGCGGTCGAGATGTTTGGATGTCATCAGTCCATCAGCCTTGAAAGACGTAGTTTTGAGGTGGTCAGTCCCTCAGGCTGGAGGAGAGTTTTGTTCCATAGTCTGGAACAATGTGGAGTTGGAGAGACGCTCTGGAGACGTCGTAGGTGAGACGCCGCCCACTGCTACAATAATGTCATTTTTGAGAGAGTAAAACTGCGTCCCTTCTCACTTGTACTCGACTATAATACCCTACTGCCTGAGCGAAACGTTCCGGAATATACACCTAACTGTAGCACCTGTCTCATACTTATCGCCCAGGTGATTGGACTGTCTACATCTCAGCTGTAGATGTAATTTGTGTTATGATTCAGCGTTGCCCAGGGGGACCTTGTTGACTCCCTGGGTCTGTGTCGTCCAGGACCCTCGGGGACTGATTACATAGAATTTATTCCACTACTAAACTAGTTTCTTCTGTATCTGACTGAAGAGGAAGAATTAGACACGTGCAATATCTGGGTATCTTTATTTGTAGACGTTTCGCCCTCCAGTGGCTTTATCAGTGCAATATATACCAAAGATGAGGTGATCAGTCCCTCAGTCTTTGAGTTGGAGAAGAGTACCTAGAAGTAAGTAGGTACCTGGGTGTTAGTTACTTTACTCCTGTTGTCACTGTTCACCTAGCAGTAAGTAGGTACCTGGGTGTGGACTGGTGTGGGTGGCATCCAGGGTGTTAGTGGACTGGTGTGTGTGGCATCCTGGGTGTTAGTGAACTGGTGTGGGTGGCATCCTGGGTGCTAGTGGACTGGTGTGGGTCGCATCCTGGGTGTTAGTGGACTGGTGTGGGTGCCATCCTGGGTGTTAGTGGACTGGTGTGGGTGGCATCCTATGTGTTAGTGGACTGGTGTGGGTGGCATCCTGGGAGTTAGTGGACTGGTGTGGGTGGCATCCTGGGTGTTAGTGGACTGGTGTGGGTCACATCCTGGGTGTTAGTGGACTGGTGTGGGTGGCATCCTGGGTGTTAGTGGACTGGTGTGGGTGGCATCCTGGGTGTTAGTGGACTGGTGTGGGTGGCATCCTGGGTGCTAGTGGACTGGTGTGGGTCACATCCTGGGTGTTAGTTGACTGGTGTGGGTCACATCCTGGGTGTTAGTGGACTAGTGTGGGTCACATCCTGGGTGTTAGTGGACTGGTGTGGGTGGCATCCTTGGTGTTACTGGACTGGTGTGGGTGGCATCCTGGGTGTTAGTGGACTGGTGTGGGTGGCATCCTGGATGTTAGTGGACTGGAGTGGGTGGTATTCTGGGTGTTAGTGGATTGGTGTGGGTGGCATCCTGGGTGTTAATGGACTGGTGTGGGTGGCATCCTGGGTGTTAGTGGACTGGTGTGGGTGGCATCCTGGGTGTTAGTGGACTGGTGTGGGTGGCATCCTGGGTGTTAGTGGACTGGTGTGGGTCACATCCTGGGTGTTAGTGGACTGGTGTGGGTGGCATCCTAGGTGTTAATGGACTGGTGTGGGTGGCATCCTGGGTGTTAGTGGACTGGTGTGGGTGGCATCCTGGGTGTTAGTGGACTGGTGTGGGTGGCATCCTGGGTGTTAGTGGACTGGTGTGGGTGGCATCCTGGGTGTTAGTGGACTGGTGTGGGTCACATCCTGGGTGTTAGTGGACTGGTGTGGGTGGCATCCTAGGTGTTAATGGACTGGTGTGGGTGGCATCCTGGGTGTTAGTGGACTGGTGTGGGTCACATCCTGGGTGTTAGTGGATTGGTGTGGGTCACATCCTGGGTGTTAGTGGACTGGTGTGGGTGGTATTCTGGGTGTTAGTGGATTGGTGTGGGTGGCATCCTGGGTGTTAGTGGACTGGTGTGTGTGGCAGCCTGGGTGTTAGTGGACTGGTGTGGGTGGCATCCTGGGTTAGTTACCATTTTGTCCTAGGCACATGTCAATTAGACACTAGGCCTGTTGTATGTATGTGTGTGTGTGTAAGGAAACACTTCGAAATGTTTCTGCCCCACCGGGAATTGAACCCGGCCCCTCCGTGCGTGAAGCAAGAGCGCTAGCCACTGGGCCACCGGGGGCAGCCTGGGTGTTAGTGGACTGGTGTGTGTGACATCCTGGGACTTTCTACATAGTAGTATGTCATTGGTGTCAACTATGGTCTGTATAAGTTGTATCATGTACTGGTAGAAATATTATTATTATTATTATTATTATTATTATTATTATTATTATTATTATTATTATTATTATTATTATTATTAATCTCTGACTACCTTTGTAATGTCTCAGGAGCTGTGACTCGACCACTGCAACCACAAATAGGTGAATGCAATCGCTCAGTTTAATACTACTGGGAAGGTGGAACACTGCAGGAGGTCTACTGGCCCATACCAGGCAGATCCTTCTCAAACCCAAACTCAATGGGTTGGGCAAATCCAGTCCCTCCCATGTGTAAGTTCCACTCAAATCCAGCCCCTCTCATGTGTAAGTCCCACTCAAATCCAGCCCCTCTCATGTGTAAGTCCCACTCAAATCCAGCCCCTCTCATGTGTAAGTCCCACTCAAATCCAGCCACTCTCATGTGTAAGTCCCACTCAAATCGTCTCTCTCATGTGTAAGTCCCACTCAAATCCAGTCCCTCTCATGTGTAAGTCCCATTCAAATCGTCTCTCTCATATGTAAGTCCCACTCAAATCCAGCCCCTCTAAGTATTTATCTAACATATATTTGAAGCTACCCAAGGTTTTAGCTTCAATACCACTACGTTAAAGCTACTAGGTAGATTGTTCCACTACTAGGTAGATTGTTCCACTACTAGGTAGATTGTTACACTACTAGGTAGATTGTTACACTACTAGGTAGATTGTTACACTACTAGGTAGATTGCTATACTACTAGGTAGATTGTTACACTACTAGGTAGATTGTTACACTACTAGGTAGATTGTTCCACTACTAGGTAGATTGTTACACTACTAGGTAGATTGTTACACTACTAGGTAGATTGTTACACTACTAGGTAGATTGCTATACTACTAGGTAGATTGTTACACTACTAGGTAGATTGTTACACTACTAGGTAGATTATTCCACTACTAGGTAGATTGTTACAGTACTAAGTAGATTGTTACACTACTAGGTAGATTGCTATACTACTAGGTAGATTGTTTACCTACTAGGTAGATTGTTACACTACTAGGTAGATTGCTATACTACTAGGTAGATTGTTACACTACTAGGTAGATTGTTACACTACTAGGTAGATTGTTCCACTACTAGGTAGATTGTTACAGTACTAAGTAAATTGTTACACTACTAGGTAGATTGTTACACTACTAGGTAGATTGCTATACTACTAGGTAGATTGTTTACCTACTAGGTAGATTGTTCCACTACTAGGTAGATTGTTCCACTACTAGGTAGATTGCTATACTACTAGGTAGATTGTTTCACTACTAGGTAGATTGTTCCACTACTAGGTAGATTGTTACACTACTAGGTAGATTGCTATACTACTAGGTAGATTGTGTCACTACTAGGTAGATTGTTCCACTACTAGGTAGATTGCTATACTACTAGGTAGATTGTTTCACTACTAGGTAGATTGTTCCACTACTAGGTAGATTGTTCCACTACTAGGTAGATTGTTACACTACTAGGTAGATTGCTATACTACTAGGTAGATTGTGTCACTACTAGGTAGATTGTTCCACTACTAGGTAGATTGCTATACTACTAGGTAGATTGTTTCACTACTAGGTAGATTGTTCCACTATTAGGTAGATTGTTACACTACTAGGTAGATTGCTATACTACTAGGTAGATTGTTTCACTACTACGTAGATTGTTCCACTACTAGGTAGATTGTTACACTACTAGGTAGATTGTTCCACTACTAGGTAGATTGTTACACTACTAGGTAGATTGTTACACTACTAGGTATATTGTTCCACTACTAGGTAGATTGTTACACTACTAGGTAGATTGTTACACTACTAAGTAGATTGTTACACTACTAGGTAGATTGTTCCACTACTAGGTAGATTGTTTCACTACTAGGTACATTGTTCCACTACTAGGTAGATTGTTACACTACTAGGTAGATTGTTCCACTACTAGGTAGATTGTTTCACTACTAGGTACATTGTTCCACTACTAGGTAGATTGTTACAGTACTAGGTAGATTGTTCCACTACTAGGTAGATTGTTACACTACTAGGTAGATTGTTACACTACTAGGTAGATTGTTACACTACTAGGTAGACTGTTCCACTACTAGGTAGATTGTTCCACTACTAGGTAGATTGCTACACTACTAGGTAGATTGTTCCACTACTAGGTAGATTGTTTCACTACTAGGTACATTGTTCCACTACTAGGTAGATTGTTACAGTACTAGGTAGATTGTTCCACTACTAGGTAGATTGTTACACTACTAGGTAGATTGTTACACTACTAGGTAGATTGTTACACTACTAGGTAGACTGTTCCACTACTAGGTAGACTGTTACACTACTAGGTAGATTGTTCCACTACTAGGTAGATTGTTCCACTACTAGGTAGATTGTTACACTACTAGGTAGATTGTTACACTACTAGGTAGATTGTTACATTACTAGGTAGATTGTTACACTACTAGGTAGACTGTTCCACTACTAGGTAGATTGTTACACTATTAGGTAGATTGTTACACTACAAGGTAGATTGTTACACTACTAGGTAGATTGTTACACTACTATGTAGATTGTTACACTACTAGGTAGATTGTTACACTACTAGGTAGATTGTTACACTACTAGGTAGATTGTTTCACTACTAGGTAGACTGTTCCACTACTAGGTAGATTGTTACACTACTAGGTAGATTGTTACACTACTAGGTAGATTGTTACACTACTAGGTAGATTGTTACACTACTAGGTAGATTGTTACACTACTAGGTAGACTGTTCCACTACTAGGTAGATTGTTACACTACTAGGTAGATTGTTACACTACTAGGTAGACTGTTACACTACTAGGTTGACTGTTCCACTACTAGGTAGATTGTTACACTACTAGGTAGATTGTTCCACTACTAGGTAGATTGTTCCACTACTAGGTAGATTGTTACACTACTAGGTAGATTGTTACACTACTAGGTAGATTGTTACACTACTAGGTAGATTGTTACACTACTAGGTAGATTGTTACACTACTAGGTAGATCGTTACACTACTAGATAGATTGTTCCACTACTAGGTAGATTGTTACACTACTAGGTAGACTGTTACACTACTAGGTAGATTGTTACACTACTAGGTAGATTGTTACACTACTAGGTAGATTGTTACACTACTAGGTAGATTGTTACACTACTAGGTAGACTGTTACACTACTAGGTAGATTGTTACACTACTAGGTAGATTGTTACACTACTAGGTAGATTGTTACACTACTAGGTAGATTGTTACACTACTAGGTAGATTGTTACACTACTAGGTAGATTGTTCCACTACTAGGTAGATTGTTACACTCATCCACTCTGTTTCAAATCCAGTACTTTCTTATATCCTTTCTAAATCTAATTTGATCCAATTTGAATCCCGTTCTGTTGCAGGGGTCGAGTCATAGCTCCTGACCCCGCCTCTTCACTGGTCGCTACTAAGTCCACTCTCTCCCTTCTCCATGAGCTTTATCATACCTCTTCTTAAAGCTATGTATGGATCCTGCCTCCACTACATCATTTCCCAGACCATTCCACTTCCTGACAACTCTACGGCTGAAGAAATACTTCCTAACATCCCTGTGACTCATCTGAGTCTTCAACTTCCAGTTGTGTCCCCTTGTTGTTGTGTCCCCTTGTTGTTGTGTCCCCTTGTTGTTGTGTCCCCATGTTGCTGTGTCCCCTTGTTGCTGTGTCCCCTTGTTGCTGTGTCCTTTTGTTGCTGTGTCCCATCTCTATAACATCCTGTCTCTGTCCACCTTGTCAGTTCCTCTCAGTATTTTATACGTCGTTATCATGTGCCCCCTCATCCCTCCTGTCCTCCAGTGTCGTCAGGTTAAGTTCCGTGTGCCGAAGATAGTTAACTATGATATCCAGAACAAACGACCAATTTACACCTGGGTGGGTTCGTCTTGGTTCGGTATCTGTCCGGCAGTGACCGATTCATGAGGGTTCATTTTACCAGCTGGTTACAGTATCACAAATACACTGAACTCACTCCACCTGCACTGTCAGCAGTGCCAAAACAGTGTAGCAAGATGGTCAGCTTGACTATCTTAGAATAAGTTACCGGCGCCTACTTGAGCCGATAAAGTCTTCATTAAGGTGAATAAGGCCCAGGTCAGGCCTAAACTAGCCTATATAGGTCTCTCCGGGCCTATATAAGCCCCTCCGGGCCTATATAGGTATTAAAGTATTCTTGACTGGTGGTGTACAGGTGACATGCAGTCTTAATGACCCTGGTGTAGTAGATAGACTTTAAACCCCATTAACCAACCAACCAGTCTTAATGACCCTGGTGTAGCAGATAGACTTTAAACCAAATTAACCCATCCTACTGTAGAATCCTCCCACATACGATTAACCCCCATCATGAGAGTGGGTTGGTAAGCCAGGGAAAAAATGGCTTACCGAAAAAGGCATATAATTCGATCTTTGTGTAAATTGACCTGGGCTATTTAAACCTTGTTTTAAGGTAACCTGGGTTATTTAAACCCCGTTTCAAGGTGACCTGGGTTATTTAAACCCCGTTTCAAGGTGACCTGGGTTATTTAAACCCCGTTTCAAGGTGTCCTGGGTTATTTAAACCTCGTTTTAAGGTGACCTGGGTTAATTAAACTCCGTTTTAAGATGACCTGGATTATTTAAACTCCGTTTTAAGGTGACCTTGGTTAATTAAACCTTGTTTTAAGAAGACCTGGGATATTTAAATCTCGTTTTACGATGACCTGGACTATTTAAACCCCGTTTTAAGGTGACATGGGTTACTTAAACTTCGTTTTAACGTGACCTAGGTTAATTAAACCACGTTTAAAGGTGACCTGGTTTATTTAAACCCTGTTTAATGTGGCCCAGGTTATTTAAATCTAAAAAAAGTTTTAAAAGTCCCTTTTTTGTCAATATATTTTAAATGGCCGAGACCAAAATAACCTGGAAAAAAAAATTGTCTCTGGAAATTAATTTCTGGAAAAAAAACACGAAAAGTTATTTGATTTTTGGACTAATTGAAAAAACTTATTGAAAAGTCCGGTTGAAAACTTCTGCTGAAAAGTCCCACTGAAAAGTCCCACTGAAAAGTCCCGATGAAAAGTCCCACTGAAAAGTCCCGTTGAAAAGTTCAGATCAAGAATCTGGTAGGAAAGTTAACCGTGAAGGATCCACTTGGAAAGTTGAATAGAAAAGTTTAGTTGAAAAGTCCAATTGTAAAGCAAAATTGAAAAGTCCAATTGTAAATCAAAATTGAGAAGTCCAGTTGAAAGGTTGAGGTGAAAAGATGTAATAGTGGCATAATAATAATAATAATAATGAAGTACTTACAATAGGTCTCCTCACAGAGCTTCTCAATGGTCTCTTGTTTGAGCTTAGAATTCTTCTTTCCCATCTTGGGAGATCTTGGGAGACGTCGGGAGATGGGGAGGAGGAGGAGGGGGGGCGTTCAGAGGGAAGGAAGAAGAAGAGGAGGAGGAGGAGGAGGAGGTATTAACACTTCTGTTGTGATAGGAAATGCCAGACTGGGATCATCTTCTTCCTTCAGGTCGGGTTTGGGGGGGGGGCAGAAAAGTTCCTTTCTCCCTTGCCTAAAATCAATCAGTTCCTTCCTTTCTTCTCTCTCTCTCTCTCTCTCTCTCTCTCCTCTCTCTCTCTCTCTCTCTCTCTCTCTTCTCTCTTCTCTCTTTCGTCTTAGTCTCTCTAGCTCCTCCCTGGAAGAATGGTTGAGTCCCAAAGGGAGTTTAACACCGCTCCTGGAAACATTCACGGCCCCATCCTAGGTAAATGTCCCTCACACCAACACCCTTAAAAATATATTTGAAAAAAAGGCATTTTTGGAAAAAAAAAAAAAAAAAAAAGGCCGTGTCGAGTGGCTCAGTCTATCCAGTAGACTTCCAATGGTTTTCCCCCCCAAGGTTTCTCACAGTGGAAGAAGGATTACCCCGTGGGAAAGACCCATGGGTGCCGTGGAGTTTGTGTCAAACTGGGACGTTGTAGGGTCCTCAGGGTCCCTTTTCCAGGGGGTGATTAAAGTTACTGGTGTTCCAGGAGGTGCTACTGAGCTGGTGGGTTCCTGGAAGCTGAGACACACACACACACACGCTCCGTGCGTTGCTCCGGCAGCTACTGGAAGCCGTAGAGGTTCCAGCCAGCTGGAAGGGGGCGCAACCCCCCCTTATTCTCTGCTGGAAACCTCTCCTTCTCCCCCTCTCTCTCTCTCTCTCTCTCTCTCTGGTTCCTAGCTATGCTAGAGTGTTTGAAATGGTGGTGGTTCGTTGGTTCTAGTGGAGGGGCATTGAGGGGTGTGTAGGGGAGGGTGTGTAAGGGAGGGGTGGGGTTCCCTCCACCCAGAAGGAGGGAAGTGCTGGTGGTACCTGGCACTCACACCAAAACGCATTGCTGCACACACTCTCTCTCTCTCTCTCTCTCTCTCTCTCTCTCTCTCTCTCTCTCTCTCTCTCTCTCTCTCTCTCTCTCTCTCTCTCTCTCTCTCTCTCTCTCTCTCTCTCTCTCTCTCTCGCTCTCTCGCTCTCTCTCTCTCTCTCTCTCTCTCTATTCTCCCTCCCTCCTCACTCCTTTCTCCTTGTTCCTCACTCCTTCCTCCCTCACTCCTTATTCCTCCCTCTCTTTTCCTCTACTCCTCCTTCCTTCCTCCCTCATCATCTCCTCATCTACTCCCTCCTCCTTCTTCATCCTCATCTTTTCCCTCCTCATCTTCATCCCTTACTTCCCTCATCTTTCTCTCTCTCCTCTCTTTACTCCTTATCCTCCCTCACTCCTTACTCCTCACTCCTTTCTCCTCCTCCCTCCTCACTCCTTCTCCTCCCCCCCTCCCTCACTCCTTTACTCTCTCCCTCACTCATTTACTCCGTTCCTCACTCCTTTACTCCCTCCCTCACTTCTTTACTCCCTCCCTCACTCCTTTACTCCCTCCCTCACTTCTTTACTCCCTCCCTCACTTCTTTACTCCCTCCCTCACTTCTTTACTCCCTCACTCACTTCTTTACTCCCTCACTCACTCCTTTACTCCCTCCCTCACTCCTTTACTCCTCCCTCCCTTTACTCCTCCCTCACTCCTTAACTCCTCTTCCTTCTTTCTCCCTCCCTCACTCTTTTACTACCTCCCTCACTCCTTTACTCCCTCCCTCACTCCTTACTCCTCCTTCACTCTTTACTCCTCCTCACTTCTTTACTCCATCCTCACTCCTTTACTCCCTCCTCACTTTTTACTCCCTCAGTCACTCCTTTCTCCTCCTCACTTCTTTCTCCCTCCTCTCCTTTACTCCTCTCTCACTTTTCTTCCTCCTCACTTTTACTCCCTCCCTCACTCCTTTACTCCTCCCTCACTTCTTTCTCCTCACTTCTTACTCCTTCCTCACTTTACTCCCTCCCTCACTCCTTTACTCCCTCCCTCACGTCTTTACTCCCTCACGTCTTTACTCCCTCCCTCATCCTTTACTCCCTCTCTCACTCCTTTACTCCTCCTCACTTCTTTACTCTCTCACGTCTTTACTCCCTCCCTCATCCTTTACTCCCTCTCTCACTCCTTTACTCCCTCCCTCACTTCTTTACTCTCTCACTTCTTTACTCCCTCACTTCTTTACTCCCTCCCTCACTCCTTTACTCCTCCTCACTTCTTTACTCCCTCCTCACTTCATTACTCCTCCTCATCTTTCTCCTTCCCTCATCTTTACTGCTCCCTCATTCTTTCTCCCTCACTCCTTCTTTCTCCTCCTCACTCTTTACTCCTCCTCACTCTGTACTCCTCCCTCACCTTTTTCTCCCTCCTCATCCTTTCTCCTCTCTCACTTTTACTCCCTCCTCATCTTTTACTCCTCCTCACTCCTTTACTCCTCCTCACTCCTTTACTCCCTCCCTCACTCCTTTCTCCTCCCTCACTTCTTCTCCTCTCTCACTCCTTTACTCCCTCCCTCACTTCTTACTCCTCCTCACTCCTTTACTCCTCTCTCACTTCTTCTCCTCCCTCATCCTTTCTCCTCCCTCACTCCTTTACTCCTCTCTCCTTCTTTACTCCTCCCTCACTTCTTTACTCCTCCTCACTCTTCTCCCTCTCCACTTTTACTCCTCCCTCACTTCTTTACTCCCTCCTCATCCTTCTCCTCTCTCACTTCTTACTCCTCCCTCACTTCTTTACTCCCTCCCTCACTCCTTTACTCCTCTCTCACTTCTTCTCCCTCCCTCACTCTTTCTCCCTCCTCATCCTTACTCTCTCTCATCCTTTCCCTCCTCACTTTTTACTCCTCCTTATTTTCTCCTCCTCACTCTTTACTCCTCCTTACTTCTTTACTCCTTCATCTTTACTCCTCCTCACTCTTTACTCCTTCCTTCTTCTTTACTCCTTCACTCCTTCTCCTCTCTCACTTCTTACTCCTCCCTCATCCTTACTCCTCTCACTCCTTTACCCCTCCTCACTCTTTACTCCCTCCTCACTCTTCTCCTCCCTCACGTCTTTACTCCTCCTCATCCTTCTCCTCTCTCACTCTTTACTCCCTCCTCACTCTTTACTCCTCCTCACTTCTTTACTCCTCCTCACTTCTTTACTCCTCTTCACTTTTTACTCCTCCTTCATCTTTACTCCTTCCCTCACTCTTACTCCTTCTCCTCACTTCTTACTCCTCTTACTCTTCTCCTCCTCACTCTTTCTCCTTCCTCCTCTTTACTCCTTCCCTCACTTTCTCCCTCCTCTCTTTACTCCCTCCCTCATCCTTACTCTCTACTTTTTACTCCTCACTTCTTACTCCCCTTCACTCCTTTACTCCTCCTTCTTTACTCCTCTCTCACTCCTTCTCCTCACTTCTTTACTCCTCCCTCACTTCTTTACTTCCTCCTTCTTCTCCCTCCTCACTTCTTTCTCCTCCCCCCTCCTTTTACTCCTCCTCACTTCTTTCTCCTCCTCACTTTTACTCCTCACTTCTTTTCTCCCTCCCTCACTTCTTTTCTCCCTCCCTCACTTCTTTACTCCCTCCCTCACTCCCTTACTCCCTCTCACTTCTTTACTCTCTCCCTCACTTCTTTACTCCCTCCATCACTTCTTTACTCCCTCCTCACTCTTTCTCCCTCCCTCCTCCTTCTCCTCCTCCTCGTCCTTTCTCCCTCCTCCTTCTTACTCCCTCCTCCTTCTTACTCCCTCCTCACTTCTTTCTCCCTCCCTCCCTCACTCTTTACTCCTGCCTCACTTTACTCCTCCTCACTTCTTTCCCTCCCTCACTTTTTACTCCTCCTTCTTTCTCCTCCTACTTTTCTCCGTCCTTCACTTTTCTCCACCATCCTCCTTACTCCCTCATTCGCTCCCTCACTTCCTTACTCACTCCCTCTCTCTGTCCCTACTTCCTTCCCTCCCTCCCTTCCTCCCTAGCTCCCTCACTCCTTTTTTTCCCTCCATCCCTGGACCAATCAATGAACCAGTTTATGAATCAGTGCATGGACCAGTACCTGGACCAGTATCTGGACCAGTGCATGGACCAGTGCGTAGACCAGTACCTTAACCAGTGCATAGACCAGTGCGTAGACCAGTACCTGGACCAGCATCTGGACCAGTGCATGGACCAGTACCTGGACCAGTATCTGGACCAGTGCATGGACCAGTGCGTAGACCAGTACCTTAACCAGTGCATAGACCAGTGCGTAGACCAGTACCTGGACCACTATCTGGACCAGTGCATGGACCGGTGCGTAGACAAGTACCTGGACCCGTGATGGACGTGGGAGAAGTATTTACCAGTATAGACCAGTGGTAGACCCGGATGGAAGGGAATCACCTGGATCAGTGTATGGACCAGTGCGTAGACCAGTTCTTGGACCAGTACCTGGACCAGTACCTGGATACCTGGACCAACACTTGGACCAGTACCTAGACCAGTGCCTGGACCAGTACGTGAACCAGTACCTAGTCCAGCACGTGGACCAGTACCCAGACCAGCACCTGGACCAGTACCTACACCAGTACTTGGACCAGTACCTGGACCAGTGCCTGAACCAGTACCTGAACAAGTACCTGGACCAGCACTTGGACCAGTACCTGGACCAGCACCTGGACAAGTACCTGATCCAGTACCTGCACCAGCACCTGGACCAGTACCCGGATCAGTAGCGAAAAAATCCCTAATTTTATCCCTAAACATTTAACAATTCCCTAACTTTAAGAACTATATTTCCCTGAGTATCTTAATTTATTCTCTTTTTCCCTTAGACGTCAGATGTACCGTATTTTCCCCTGAAGAGACACTGCTG
>WNWK01027364.1:0-26369 GCA_009830355.1 Cherax destructor
CCTGGGTTGTGCAATTGATGGGATCAAGATGGGTGGCGATCTTGCTTCTTAGAACCCTTTCAAAGATTTTTATGATATGGGACGTTAGCGCAATTGGTCTGTAGTTCTTTGCTATTGCTTTACTGCCCTTTTGTGGAGCGGGGCTATGTCTGTTGTTTTTAGTAGCTGCGGGACGATCCCAGTGTCCATGCTCCCTCTCCATAGGATGTTAAAAGCATGTGATAGGGGCTTCTTGCAGTTCTTGATGAACACGGAGTTCCATGAGTCTGGGCCTGGAGCGGAGTGCATGGGCATGTCATTTATTGCCTTTTCAAAGTCATTTGGCGTAGTGATGATGTCAGAAAGGCATGCGTCTGTCAAGTTCTGTGGCACTCTCATGAAAAATCATTTAGGTTTTCGATTTTCAGTCTGGTTAGTGGCTCGCTAAAGACTGAGTCATACTGGGATTTAAGTAACTCACTCATTTCCTTGCTGTCATCTGTGTAGGACCCATCCGGTTTAAGTAGGGCCCAATACTGGTTGTTGTTCTCGACTTTGATTTTGCATAGGAAAAGAAATACTTAGGTTTCTTTCAATTTCATTTATGGCTCTTAGTTCTTCCCGTGTCTCTTGATTCCTATAAGATTCCTTTAGTTTTAATTCGATGTTTGCTATTTCTCTGACTAGTGTCTCCTACGTATTTCAGAGATATTGGCCTCCTGTAGCCGCTCCGTTATTCTGTGCCTTCGCCTGTATAGGGACGCCTCTCTCTTTCTAGTTTGCATCTTCTCCTCCTTTTCCTTAAGGGAATTTGCCTTGAGCAAACCTCAAGTACCACAGAGTTAATTTGTTCAAGACATAGGTTGGGATCCGTGATGCTTAGGCAATCTTCCCAGTTTATATCATTTAGGACTTGGTTTACTTGGTCCCACCTTATGTTTTTGTTATTGAAGTTGAATTTGGAGAAAGCTCCCTCATGGCTGATCACATTTTGTTGATCTGGAGCTCCCGCATGCATGTCTGGACCTCTATTATGTTGTGATCTGAGTATATTGTTTTTGATATGATGACATTTCGTATCAGATCATCATTGTTGGTGAAGATGAGGTCCAGCGTATTCTCTAATCTTGTGGGCTCTACTATTTGCTGGTTTAAGGTGAACTTGGTGCAGAGATTTAAAAGTTCATGCATGTGTGAATTTTCATCTGAGCTGCCTCCTGGTGTTATCTCTGCTACCACATTGTTTGCAATGTTCCTCCATTTTAGGTGCCTGAGGTTGAAATCCCCCAGTAGCAAGATGTTGGGGGCAGGAGCTGGAAGATTTTCCAGACAGTGGTCAATTTTCAGAAGCTGTTCCTGGAATTGTTGGGACGTTGCATCCGGGGGCTTGTAGACAACCACGATGACCAGGTTTTGATTCTCGACCTTTTATTGCTAGTACTTCAACTACATCATTTGAGGCATTTAGTAGTTCTGAACATATAAGTGACTCTGTGCAGTAGCAGACTGCCTGAAATTATCCCTCTGCAACAACAGCAGGTCTCAAGACCATATGGAATACAAGCTTCAGACAGCACATGTAATCAATGAAATATTTAAGCCTAATACAATACACACACCATATACTACATTCTTCAGTTCTCTCAACATCTTTGACATTTCTAAATATAAGCAGCAACAGATTACAGTGGTCCCTCAAGTTAAGAGCCCCTCAGAAATCGTACAATTATGTAAGTGTATTTTTGTAAGTGCTTTTGTAAGTGTATTTTTGGGGGTCTGAAATGGACTAACCTACTTGCCATTATTTCTTATGGGAGAAAACTCGTTCGGTAATGGCACTTGAGCAGCCTTCTGAAATGAATTATGCTCTTAACTCGAGTGTCCACTGTATACAGGCATTGTATAAAAAACAGCTTCCTCTAATATTTTTTTGTTTGACTTACTGTATTTAATTACCAGTATACACAAATTAAGCCAAATTTCTAGTATGTATAGTCTGTCAAAAGACACTAAAAGTTATACAACACTGAACAATTTCAAATGGAAATTGTAGAGGCAGCCTGGACCTTTGGTGTATTGTTGGTTACCATTGTAAATATAGTGCAAATACAGTGGTTCCTTTACTTACGAGTAAAATTCGTTCCAGACGGCTATTCAAGTGTTGATACCGAAGAAATTTTTTCCCATAAGAAATAATGAAAATTAGATTAATCCATTTCAGACACCCAAAAATACACAAACATAACTGTTCAAGTTGGGAGCTGCTCGTAAGTAGAGGTACCACTGTACCTATGTACAGTGGACCCCGGTTTACATTATTAATTCGTTCCTTCCAGAATGCTGTTCAAGTACCGTTACCAAACGAATTTGTTCCAATAAGGAATAATGTAAATTAGATTAGTCCTTTTAGACCCCCAAAAATACACTTACAAAAGCACTTACAAAAATACACTTACATAATTGTTTGAGTTTGGAGCTGTACATAAACCGGGGGTCCACTGTATATGCTTTGGTGGTGGAAACTATGATACATTAAAAACTATCTTCTGGTATATACAGGTCGGCCATCACTAACCAGCAATCACTAATCCAGCACTAATTTCGGATAGCATAATTTCAAATTTCCAGGGTCGCCACACCAACCTGCCGCTACTTACCTGGAGTTTACCTGGAGAGGGTACGAACCACAGCCCGGTTGGTTATGTACTGACTAGGTGCCTGTCCAGTGCCTTCTTGAAGACAGCCAGGGGTTTATTGGTAATCCCCCTTATGTATGCTGGGAGGCAGTTGAACAGTCTTGGGCCCCAGACACTTACTGTGTTGTCTCTCAGTGTACTCGTGGCGCCCCTGCTTTTCATTGGGAGAATGTTGCATCTCTTGCCGAGTCTTTTGCTTTCATAGGGAGTGATTTTCGTGTGCAAGTTTGGTACTAATCCCTCTAGGATTTTCCAAGTGTATACGTATTATCATGTATCTCTATCGCCTGCACTCCAGGAAATACAGATCAAGGGCCTTCAACCATTTCCAGTAATTTAGGTGCCTTATCGTACTTAGGTGTGCCATCAAAGTTCTTTGTACACACTCCAGGTCAGCAATTTCCCCTGCCTTGAAGGGGGCAGTTAGTGTACAGCAGTATTCCAGCCTAGAGAGAACAAGCGATTTGAAGAAAATCATCATGGGCTTGGCATCCCTAGTTTTGAAGGTTCTCATTATCCATCCTATCATTTTCCTAGCAGATGCAGTAGATACATTGTTGTGATCTTTGAAGGCGAGATCCTCTGACATTATCACTCCCATGTCCTTCACATTACTTTTTCGCTCTATTGTATGGTTAGAATTTGTCGTATACCCTGATACGGTTTTAAATTCTTCAAGTTTTCCATATCTGAGTATTAGTTGAAATTTCTCTTCATTGAACTTCATATTGTTTTGAGTGGCCCATTTGAAGATTTGGTTTATGTCCACTTGGAGTCTTGCGGTGTCTTCGACGGAGGTCACTGTCATGGCAATCCGGGTGTCATCCGCAAAGGAAGACACGGAGCTATGGCTTACATCTCTGTCCATGTCAGATATGAGGATGAAGAATAGAATGGGAGCGAGTACTGTGCCTTGTGGAACAGAGCTTTTCACCATAGCTGCATCAGACTTTACTCTGTTTACTATTACTCTTTGTGTTCTATTTGTCAGAAAGTTATAGATCCATCTACCAACTTTTCCTGTTATTCCTTTATCACGCATTTTGTGCGATATTACACCATGGTCACACTTGTCGAAAGCTTTTGCAAAGTTTGTGTATACTACATCTGTATTTTGTTTATCCTCTACAGCATCCAGAACCTTGTCATAGTGATCCAGTAGCTGGGACAGGCAGGAGCGACCTGCTCTAAACCTGTGTTGCCCTGGGTTGTGTAAGTGATGGGTATCTAGGTGGTTGGCGATCTTGTTTCTTAGAACTCTTTCAAAGATTTTTATATGTGATGTTAGTGCTATCAGTCTGTAGTTCTTTGCAACTGCTTTACTGCCATCTTTGTAGAGTGGGGCTATTTTGTTTTTAGTGAGTATGGGATGACCCCTGTGTCCATGCTCCCTCTCCATAGAATGCTGAAGGCATACGACAGGGGCTTCTTGCAGTTCTTGATGAACACGGAGTTCCATGAGTCTGGGCCTGGGGCAGAATGCATGGGCATGTCATTTACTTCCTTTTCAAAGTCTTGTGGTGTTAGGATAATATCCAAGATTTTTGAGGTGACCAAATTTTGGGTCTTGTTCATAAAGAATTCATTTGGATTGTCGACCCTTAGTCTGGGCAGCGGCTCGCTGAACACAAGAGTCATATTGGGACTTTAGTATCTCACTCATTTCTTGGCTGTCATCTGTGTATGTCCCATCTCGCCTAAGCAGGGGCCTAATGTTGGATGTTGTTTTTTCCTTAGATTTGGCATAAGATAAAAAGTATTTTTTTTTTTCAATTTCCTTTATGGCTTTTAGTTCTTCCTGTGATTTTTGTCTCCTGTAAGTCATAAGTCATACCAATTTGTTTTTCTCCATTTATTGTTATAACCTGTTCACTTTTAGCCCTAGCCATGGTTCCAATGAATAAAAGAAATGCTTCTCGTTGTGTAAAACACATACACCGTACATTGTCCATAAAATATAAGGTGACTATACTCTGGTACAGTCCCCTTTTGCCAACATTGAAAAATTGTTGAAAATGGTATAAAAATATCCAGAAGTTGAATATTAATCCTTTGAGGGTCGAGAGGCCCTCTCCCAAACTTGTTCTCAGGGTCGAAAAATATTTGTAAAAAGAAAATTATTTTTTCTTATAAAATGACAGTTTTTTTTCCCGAGTATTATAGGCTAAAAAAATTTTTGCAATCAATACTTACCGAGATATGGAGGCGTGAAGTTCACAGAAATTGAACCACTTACGGCAACATCGCGGACTGCCAGTCACCAGGTAATATTTTTTTTTTTCTACTTTTTTTTTCAAGTAACTTTTATGGCCTGTGAGACCAATATAAGGACTATTTGGTATACTATATTCACTCGTTGTATACTACACAATAACCACAGAAACACTGTTGTCATTATATTGTTTACAAAAAATGTTTACACAAACGAACAATATAAAATGTTGTTTATTAATATTTTTCTATCATATATATACACATATAGAGTCACTGGACATGTTCCTAGAAGTTCTGCAGCTTGTGGAACTCTTTGAAACATGGTGTCATGCACAGTGTGTTTTACACTCCTCACACATAAAACGAGTGTTTCTGCGTTGTTGTGGGCGTTTTTTTGTATGTGCACTGACATAACACCTCTTCTGAGCCTTTTTATTCAAAGCAGTAGCAGGCAGTTGTATTAGGAAGTAATCACCCGGCCTCAGACGAGAGGGTAGTTGTTGATCAGTTCGCAGGTGTTATTCTATTTGCAGGTGTTGTTACTTGGTACTTGAATAATATTTGTCTGATGACAGACAAACAAAATTGACCATATGGTGGTTTGTTTCTGGTCTTCAACTTATACTCATTATAAGCATTCAGCATGGAAATGTTCACAAGATGAAAAAAGAGTTTTATGTACCACTTATAACTCTTGCAAACACAATCAGCAAACCCAATTTGCATGTCACATTTGTCCACTGAGCGCATATTCAGGGTGTAGTCCATCACAGCTGCAGGTTTTAGAATGGGTTCATTGGTCTCTCTATTCTGCCTGCCAGTGTCTGTCACTTCGTTTTGGTGAACTGATGACAACAGTGTGACATCTCGTTTGTCATGCCACCAAAATGCCATGATGTCATTGGCAGCAAATGCCTGTACCTCACCTCTACGAGTGCCTGCGTTGAACCTAGGCATATGTTCACGATTTGCCCGCACTGTACCACACACAGCTGTCATGTTCACTAGCAAAAAATCACTGAGTAAGGGGCTTGTGTACCAGTTATCAGTATATAATATATGCCCTTACCAAGATATGGTTCCATCATTGTTCTAACCCCATCACCAGAGATACCCAATAACTTCTTGGTATCTTGCAATATATTACTTTCTGTGTACACAATAATATCCAATACAAGACCACTGTAGCAATCACAAAGTACAAACAACTTTATACCAAAGCGTTTCCTCTTGCTTGGTATGTACTGCTTGAACGACAGTCTACCTTTGAACAAAATCAAAGACTCATCAATAACAAGCTTCCTGAAGGGATAAAAATACATAGTATTGAATTTCTGTTTCAGATACCTAAACACATTTCTAATCTTATATAACCTATCTTTTCTGTCAGGCCTTGTTTTGTCTGAGAAGTGTAGCATACGTAACAGTAGCACAAATCGATTCACTGGTATTATTTCACTGAAAGCTGGGGTTGCAATCAGGCGGTCTGTTGACCAGTATGATTTGACACTGTGCTTATACACATGTGGCATAAGCATTATTGTGGCAAACAAAAGATACATCTCAGCCACAGTTGTCTCCTTCCACTGGTGTAGACGTGATTTTGGTGAAAGAATTGTGTTTGCCATGGTGTACTCGTAGTATGTGTTGCTTTCCCTGACAATAATTTCCATCGGGTTCGTCAAAGAATAACTCAACATTCCAGTTCAGTGGCATTGTTCCCAAGTGTACAAGATGGCCGTAATCCACTTTGACTTTCATCAAAGTGATGGGGATTGGGAACAAAATTGGCAGCTTCCTGCCAATCCCAGGTGCGTTCTGCTGGTGGATACTGGATGTTGATAGGTGGTTGTGGAGGTTGGTGTGGTGGGTGGGTGGGTGAGGGTGAGCTGACTCAGCGGCGTGGGTAGCAGCATGGTCCACTGCTGGTGCCTCATGGCTGGCACCACCATCACCACCACCATCTGATGACGCATGTACTACATTGTTCATCCCCATTGTAACAATATCACCTTCATTTTCACTATCACTTCCTGTTGTATGGCCACGGGATGTACTCCTTACCCTTGGAATAGCATATGGCACACTACCAGAGTGCATGTAGCGTCATATACAGTGGTCCCTCGACTAACGTAATTAATCCGTTCCAGGAGCTAGTTCTTAACAGGAAAAATTTGTAATTCGAGACCTTATTTCCCATAAGAAATAATGTAAATACAATTAATCTGTTTCACCCAAAAATATTCACAAAAAATACATTTTAATTATAGTTCTACATACACTAAACAACATTATTAAAACTATAAATACTACTACTAATACTAAATAATAAAAAACAGATTAATAAATAACATTTACTTACCTTTATTGAGGAGAGTTGCAGGCATCTGGAAGATAGGGAGGACGACAGGGGGAGGGTGGGAGGGTGTTAGTGTTTGGAAGAGGAATACTCACTCTCTGCATGAATGCTACACACCCTGCATGAATGCTACACTCCCTCCATGAACGCTACACTCCCTGCATGCCTGCTACACTCCCTGCATGCCTGCTACACTCCCTGCATGACTGCTACACTCCCTGCATGAATGCTACCACTGGGGTGCCACTAGGAAGCTTCTTTGGACCCATGGTGACTTATTTCACAGTGACAATCACTGAACCAGCAATAAACACAACAAAAGTACAGTGGTCCCTCGGTTTTCGTGCATCTCCAAACTCGAACATTTATGTAAGTGTATTTTCGTAAGTGCTGTTGCAGGTGTATTTTTGGGGGTCTGAAATAGACTAACTACATGACATTATTTCTTAAGGAAGTAAATTCATTCAGTAATGGCACTTGAGCAGCATTCTGGAACGAATTTTCGGCGAAAACCGAGGGACCACTGTATTGTGAATGTTTGAAAGAGCGCGCTGGGTAATGTTCTCTCAATGGTAAACAACGCTAGACTGGCGTCCCACGCAGGCGCGGGGCAGGCGGACAGGTCTAGTACGGTGCGCTACACGAGTAAATTTATGCTACACGAGAAAAATATTTTGCGAAAAAAGCTTATGTTACACAATTTTTACGTTATATGCAGCTTACGTTAGTCGGGGTTCCACTGTATACTGACGCTTCACTGGAGAATATTCCACTTCACTCTCGCTACTGGAACTGTTTTCAAGAGCTTGGAGATCATATTCACTATCACTATCATCACCACTGCTCACATCTGTGTCCTGAACACGGGAAAATACGAGTTTCCTCCTTCGTTCTGGTACAACTGAACGTGAACAAGACGCCACAGCACCGGAGGTGGAAAGTTGAGAGTCATCTGGGTTTTTATCACTATGTATTACCACTATTATGTTTATTTTCGGTCACAAACTCATCAAAACCCTGAAATTCATCTTCACTGACACTTCCATCTGTGTTTGAACTGTCACTTGGGAACAAAAGAGTCCTAATTCGCTGAGGAGTGAGGTGTTTCTTACCGAGAGGCATGGTGAACAAGGGGTACTGAAATGGCGTTCCCACAATGGACCACTGGCTCCACGATTTTTTTCCTACTGCGCACACTGACCGTGCAGACCCATTCTCTCACATGTAGGCCTACCAGCTTTCTCCCGCTCGATTTGAAGGTGCTAGAATTTACGCGTACAAGTATGTGACTGACCCTGGCTGCAATGACGTACTAGTACGTGACCGACACTCAAAGGGTTAAGGCATGTGAAACAGTTGGGTATCTTTATTGATGAAACGTTTTGCCTACACAGTAGACTTCTTCAAAAAAGACAAAGGGAGCAGTAGTAATGAAATAAAGATGAAGTCTACTGTGCAGGCACAATGTTTCATTAATAAAGATATCTAACTGTTAAACATGTCTTAATATTCAACCACTGAAAAAGATCTTTGTCTCCACAAATGTGTCAGTGCACCACCCACCTCTTTAACCCATTGTACATCTTTGTATCATGTCACAATAAACTATTATTATTATTATTATTATTATTATTATTTTAGACTCATCCACCAACAAGTTCACCCAAAATATCCTCCATTCTCTCTCCTTCCTATCTGATATCCAATCCTTCATTGCCTAGATGTTTTGTATCTCATCACCTTAATCTTATCAATGTTCACTTGTATAATTTCTTTTTCTTTTTTTACATTTTCTTTTTTTCAACAAGTCGGCCGTCTCCCACTGAGGCAGGGTGACCCAAAAAGAAAGAAAATCCCCAAAAAGAAAATACTTTCATCAAAATTCAACACTTTCACCACACTCATACATAATCACTGTCTTTGCAGAGGCGATCAGATACGACAGCTGAGAATAGTCCCTCCCAGCTGTCACTATCCCAGACCCCTCCTTTAAAATGCAGGCATTGTACTTTCCATTTCCAGGACTCAAGTCCAACTAAATCAATTAACTGGTTTCCCTGAATCCCTTCACAAAATGTTACCCTGCTCACACTCCAACAGCTCGTCAGGTCCCAAAAACAATTCGTCTCCATCATTCACTCCTATCTAACACGCTCACACATGCTTGCTGGAAGTCCAAGCCCCTCGCCCACAAAACCTCCTTTACCCCCTCCCTCCATCTTTTTCTAGGATGACCCCTACCCTGCCTTCCTTCCCCTACAGATTTATACGCTCTCCAAGTCATTCTACTTTGATCCATTCTCTCTAAATGACCAAACCACCTCAAAAACCCCCTCTGACAAATACTTTTAGTAACTCCACACCTTCTCCTAATTTCCACATTCCGAATTTTCTGCATAATATTTACACACACATTTTAGCAACCAACTTCTAGACAAGACATCTCCACTGCCTCCAGCCTCCTCCTCCTCGCTGCAGCATTTGCAACCCATGCTTCACACCCATATAAGAGTGTTGGTACTACTATACTTTCGTACTTTCCCCTTCTTTGCCTCCATGGATAACGTTTTTGTCTCCACAGATACCTCAACGCACCACTCACCTTTTTCCTTCATCAATTCTATGGTTAACCTCATCCTTCATAAACCCATCCGCTGACACGTCAATTCCCAAATATCTGAAAACATTTACTTCTTCCATAATCCCTCTCTCCAATGTGATATACAATTTTTCTTTATTTAAATTGTTTGATACCCTCATCACCTTACTCTTATCTATGTTCACTTTCAACTTTCTACCTTTACACACTCTCCCAAACTCGTCCACTAACCTTTGCAACTTTTCTTTTGAATCTCCCATAAGCACAGTATCATCAGCAAAAAGTAGCTGTGTCAACTCCCATTTTGCATTTAATTCCCCATAATTTAATCCCACCCCTCTCCCCAACACCCTAGCATTTACTTCTTTTACAACCCCATCTATAAATATATTAAACAACCATGGTGACATTACACATCCCTATCTAAGACCTACTTTTACCGGGAAGTAATCTCCCTCTCTCCTACACAACCTAACCTGAGCCTCACTATCCTCATAAAAACTCTTTACAGCCTTCAGTAACTTACTACCTATTCCATACACTTGCAACATTTGCCACATTGCTCCCCTATCCACTCTATCATATGCCTTTTCTAAATCCATAAATGCAATGAAAACTTCTCTACCTTTATCTAAATACTGTTCATATATATGCTTCACTGTAAACACTTGATCTACACATCCCCTACCCACTCTAAAGCCTCCTTGCTCATCTGCAATCCTACTCTCTGTCTTACCTCTAATTTTTTAAATAAAAACCCTGCCATACACTTTACCTGGTATACTCAGTAAACTTATTCCCCTATAATTCTTACACTCTCTTTTACCTCCCTTCCCTTTATACAAAGGAACTACAGTGGACCCCCGAGTTTCGTAAAAACTTCACTCCTGAAGTCTGCTAAAGTGCCATTACCGAATTAATTTACCCCCTTAAGAAAAAATGCCACGTAGGTTAGTCTATTTCAGACCCCCAAAAATACTTTTCCACAAGCACTTACAATATTATACTTACATAAATGTACGATTTCCGGGGTTTACGAAACTCCGGGGTCCACTGTATACATGCTCTCTGCCAATCCCTAGGTACATTCCCCTCTTTCATACATTTATTAAACAAAAATACCAACCACTCCAACACTATATCCCCCCCCTGCTTTTAACATTTCTGTCATGATCCCATCAGTTCCAGCTGCTTTACCCCCTTTCATTCTAGTTAATGCCTCATGCACCTCCCTCACACTCGCATCTTGCTCTTCTTCACTCCTAAACGATGTTGTACCTCCCTGGCCAGTACATGAAATTACCACCTCCCTTTTTTCATCGACATTTAAAAGTTCCTCAAAATATTCCCGCCATCTACCCAATACCTCCAGCTCCCCATCTACTAACTCCCCTACTCTGTTTTTAACTGACAAATCCATTCGTTCCCTAGGCTTTCTTACCTTGTTTATCTCACTCCAAAATTTTTTCTTGTTTTCAGCAAAATTTCTTGACAGAGCCTCTCCCATTCTTTCATCTGCTCTTCTTTTACACTCTCTCACCAATCTCTTCACCTTTCTTTTACTCTCCATATACAGTGGTACCCCGACTTACGATATTTTTTCATTCCAGAATGCTGTTCAAGTGCCATTACCAAACGAATTTATCCCCATAAGGAATGATGTAAAATAGACTAGTCCTTTTAGACCCCAAAAATTACACTTACAAAAGCATTTAAAAAAATAAACTTACATAAAAGGGTGAGTTTGGGGACCATCGTAAGTCGGGGTACCACTGTACAGTGGAACCCCGGTTAACAAAAAAAATTCATTGCAGAAGCCTGCTCAAGTGCCATTACCGAACGAATTTACTTCCTTAAGAAAAAATGTAATTTAGGTTAGTCTATTTCAGACCCCCAAAAATACACTTTCACAAGCACTTACAATGCAATGCACTTGCAATGCAATTAATTGTTTTAAATTGTTATCTCACTCAATTAGTTGCATTGCTGCAATAAATTGCTACAATTAATTGATATGTTCAACTTATATTCAAACTTTATAACTTAGATATGCAACTTTATTTATTTTATAAATTATCAACCATAACTTTTTATTATTTTATTATTATTATTGCTTTAATTTGTTTAATCTGATTTAATTAATTTTATAATGAAGACAAAAGTACAAAACTATGTTCAAATTTCATAGCTTAAATACTCACCTTTACTCATTGTATACTACAGTGGTACCTCGAGTTACGATATTTTTTCGTTCGAGAATGCTGTTCAAGTGCCATTACCAAACGAATTTATCCCCATAAGGAATAATGTAAAATAGACTAGTCCTTTTACATCCCCAAAAATATACTTACAAAAGCATTTAAAAAAATAAACTTACATAAAAGGGCGATTTTGGGGACCATCGTAACTCGAGGTACCACTGTATCTACAAAAATTCTTACAATTTAGTTTTAAGTTAATTTTAAGTCTGCCCAAAATGCCCTGCATACTAGGGGCTTTTGGCATGTACACCTCATGTAATCTCAATAACCAAATGTAATTCTTTGTATCATGTCCAAATAAAAATATTATTATTATTATTATTATTATTAATATTATACTTACATAATTGCACGATTTCCGGGGTGTTTGTTAACCAGGGTTCCACTGTACTCTGCTCTTCTATTAACACTTCTGTTTTGTAAAAACCTCTCATAAGCTACCTTTTTCTCTTTTATCACACCCTTTACTTCTTCATTCCACCACTCACTCCTCTTTCCTCCTATAGCCACAAACTTCTGCCCCACATTCTAATACTGCATTTTTAAAACTATCCCAACTCTCTTCAACCCTCCCCCCACTACTCATACTTGCACTAGCCCACCTTTCTGCCAATAGCTGCTTATATCTCACCCTAACTTCCTCCTCCCTTAGTTTATACATTTTTACCTCTCTCTTACTTGCTGTTGCCATTTTCTTTTTGTCCCATCTACCTTTTACTCTAACTGTAGCTACAACCAAATAATGATCCGATATATCCGTTGCCCCTCTATAAACATGTACATCCTGAAGCCTACCCATCATCATTTTATCCACCCATACATAATCTAACAAACTACTTTCCTTACGTGCTATATCATACATTGTATATTTATTTATCCTCTTTTTCATAAAATATGTATTACTTATTACCAAACCTCTTTCTATACATAGCTCAATTAATGGTTCCCCATTTACATTTACCCCTGGCACCCCAAATTTACCTACTACTCCCTCCACAACATTTTTACCCACTTTAGCATTAAGATCCCCAACCACAATTACTCTCTCACTTGGTTCAAAACTCCCCACACACTCACTCAACATTTCCCAAAATATTTCTCTCTCCTCTACACTTCTCTCTTCTCCAGGTGCATAAACACTTACTATAACCCACTTTTCACATCCAACCTTTATTTTACATACCCCCTCCAAATTCTTTCACAAATCTTTTCAACTTCTCTTCAAATCTTCCATAAGAACTATGTCATTAGTAAAGAGCAACTGTGGCAACTCCTACTTTGTATTAAATTCATTATCTTTTAATAACTCATACTTTTCCAACATCGTAGCATTCACTTCTTTTACAACCCCATCTATAAATATGTAAAACAACTACAGTGACATCACATATCCTTTATAAAGGCCTGATCATACAGGAAAATAATCCCCCTCCCCTGCATACCCTAGCCTGAGCCTCACTATCTGCATAAAACTTTTACTGCCTTAATAACCTACAACCTATTCTATACATTTGCAACAGCTGCCACAATGCTTCTCTATTCACCCTATTACATGTCTTTTCTAAATTTATAAATGTGACAAAAAAGTGCCTTACCTTTATCTAAGTACAGTGAAACTCCGGATTTTGTACGCACCGAATATCGTATGTTTCGGATTTAGACCACTTTTTTGGGCGAAATTTTGGTCCGAATTTCGTACCTCCACCTGGAAATCATACATATCAAGACGTGTCTGCCCATATGTTTGTGACTCAGTCTGCCTTTGTTACTCGTTGAGTAAACATTACTCGGCACATTCATCTGAAACATTTCTTAATAATCCATTGTTTTTTGTGCTTACGACTGCTAAATAAGCCACCATGGGGCCAAAGAAAGTTCAGAGTGCCAACCCTTTGATAAAGAAGGCGAGAAACACGATAGAATTCTTCAGTAATTATACGATATGTATGATACTAAAGCAGCAGGAGTTGATAAAGGCTATAGCACCAGCCAGCGATAAAGTGTAGCATTAAGAGTGTATCAAGTAAGTTAAGCGATTAAGTGATAGAAAAAGGATGACACGAAACTAACTCCTCCAATGTTGTTGGAGGTTTATAGGGCCACTGACAACATACGCCGCACTGCGCTATCTTCCACCACCCTAAACCTCTGCCAGCATCTCCTCCAAGGTAAGTGTGTACTATAGTATACATACAATAACCACTTTATTTCTTTACATTCTTTATTATGTTTTTATACAATACAGTGGTACCTCTACTTATGAGCAGCTCCCAACTTGAACAATTATGTAAGTGTATTTTTGTAGGTGCTTTTGTAAGTGTATTTTTGGGGGTCTGAAATGGATTAACATAATTCTCATTATTTCTTATGGGAACAAATTCCTTCGGTATCGGCACTTGAATAGCCGTCTGGAACGAATTAAGCTCGTAAGTAGAGGTACCACTGTATTTCTTATTAATAAATTACATACATTGTTTCAATGTTTTCCTTATGAAACTGATGTAGTGCAGTTAGCCTCACAAACACACTGTTTTCTCTTATAATAATGGGAAGATATATGGCCACAGCAGGAGTGAGAATGGCAGCTGCCGCAGCCACTACTAATCACATATGTAATGACATATTTTATTCATTCTAGAATATATATCATGTTTCTATGTTATTAATATTGTTTATTATGTCATATTAGATGAATTGTGATATTCAAATATGTTATTAATACGTATTGTTTATTATGTCATATTAGATGAATTGTGATATTCAAATAAGCCGTAGAGTTGATATTAGCATCATATTCAAGTATTTTGTCCTGTCTCCAAACAATAAACTCTCCTCCCTCTTCCCTCCTTGCTGTCTTCCATATGCCAACAAGACTCTTCAATAAAGGTAAAAGTGATTTAAATGTTCATTTATCCATTTCATTAGTCCTTTATATTTATTTCTCATTGTTTTCTGTATGTAAAACTATAGTTATTCTCTATAAAATGTATTTTTGTTAATACTTTTGGGTGTCTGAAACAGATTAATTGGATTTACATTATTTCTTATGGGAAATATTACTTCGGTTTTCGTACATTTCGGATTTAGACCAACCTTCTGAAATGGATTAATTACAAAATCCGGGGTTCCACTGTATTGTTTACTTATATACTTCAATGTAAATACTTGGTCTACACATTCCTGCTTTCCTCAAACCTCTTTGTTCCTCTGCAGTCCTACTTTCTATCTTACCCTTAATTCTTTTCATAATAACTAAACCATACACTGTACCTGGTATGCTCAACAGGATTATTCCCCTTTTAACATATACAGTACTATTCTGAACAGCTATATTTAGGGAATAAAATGCAGTATGACAACTAATGTGTACTGCACATGCAAACAATGTGCTCATGACTATTATTTTATATTTAATTTTTGAAGTGCTCAGCATGTATACTAGGCAATTCTGCATAAGTTGTAGTGGTGACTCAAAAATCTGTCTGCTTATCATGAGAGAGATGCTACTTACCTAGTCATCACTATAACCATGGGAGTACACCAAACTAGTGAGCTTTTTACATAAGACCACTAGTATGAACAACAACTGATATATTTATTAATAACACTACATTACGATACACACTCAATGGAATTTGATGTGAAGTTTTGATAGTTTGGACAGCAAAGTTATTGAAGTAAGAATATCTACCGTACTCACAGATGTATAAAGTATTGAGCACATTTAGTTACTCTACATGCTATACAAACACAATGCTACCTACTACCAACATCAAAAATAGCATATGGGTTATACCAGTACACTGATGAGCAGCAATTAGAGGTAACTTTATTTAAAGCTTTATAATAAAATTAAGAAATTATTCACTTTCATTAAAGCCTGGCTGGGTACCAGCAGCTAAACTAATACTGTCATCACCTTCACTGCCACCAAAACTTACTGCTTCATCAAGTTGGTTTGTGGACACACATTGTTGAGTTTGTTGTTATTTGTAATTTTCCGAAGACTTAGTTGCCATTCCTACACAGAAAAATCCAAACGTACTAGTGATTTAATGATAAAAATTAGAAGGAATATTAGAATACATGTTGCACTACACTTAAATATAATTTATACAAACAAAGACTCATTTCCAAAATTATAGTCACTAAGTCTGTGAGTTAGCAAAACATGCTATGAATAACCAATGAAGTGAACTGGTACAGCAGCTCTTGAGACTTGTGACTATTAAAGTCATTCATCATCTGTAGACTATATAAAACATGACTATTTTAACCCTCATGTGACAACTTGTTCAATGCTTAATGCTTTGGCTCACACTATTAATAATGTACCCATTAATTTTTTTTACAAGTAATCAAATGTAACCAAGTCATCAACAGATAATTTAAAGAGGTGTCATCCAAAGATTAGTCACCTGCATGATGTTAGTGATTACCAGCCTCTTATGCTAGAATTTAGCCAAGGTCAAGGATGTACTTCAGTATTTACCTATTGCATCTATAGGAAAATATCACTTGAAATTCAGTTTATCATTAATTCTACAAATTTTATAGACAACTTTTGGGAAATTTTGAACTGCTGAATTCCAAACTCTGAGAGGACTGTGAGCAACGATGAAGATAAATAATCTTTCATTCATCTTCAAGTGTTTGAAATTCTTTATAGTATAAATAATCCAGAGTAAATATATATTTTATTATTACACTGTTTACCAAATTTGCAATGTTATTATATTTTATTACTGGTAAACATTAATTTTTTAATGTTTTCAATAATTTACCAATAAATGCTCACAACAGTCTAGGCACTGATAAAACACACACACACACAGTCATGAAATAAAGCTCAAAAATTAGTGTTAATGCAAACATCAGCAACAATATATAAATTATGTAATGATAAAAATAATGCATGCAATTCATATATATATAGTAACAAAAATAAGGCGCAAGCTTGTCTGTGATGAATTGGCTCAAGTCAATATGTTGAATCAATTTAAGAGATCAAGTAGTGCCAACACAACAATAAGGTATTTACTCTTAAAGCTTCAATAAAGTTAAGGCGTCGTGCATTACCAAAAACAACCACGAACTCCTGTTTTAGTCACAAACACAAACTGTCAAGCATCAAGCACACCATATGAGAGGTTGTACATGAGCCACCAAGCACATGTAATATTATATTGGAGAAGAACTGAACATTGAGGTCTCATACAATGCCTAGGTTATGGGAGGTAATCAGGAGTGATCCAAAGAAGGGGGAGGTTGTTTCAGTTCCTTGAATCAAAGGTCCTTCACTGGAATCATGGCTCCCCCTCCCTGAAGGTACCAAGCACATAAATGTATGTGTTGGTAAACAGCAAGGTCAACCTAAGTATTCATGACCATACATACACAAGCAGCATCATGCATCAGAAGCAGAATGTAGCAATCATGCATTATTCCTGGTCTTTCAAAGAAAATGCTTTGCATTAAAACTGAAACACATGCAGAAATTCAATATATGCTTTGTGGGAGGGACTTACTGCTTCTTCAAGCACATCATTGGACATATGTTATTAGCCCTGATGTTGTGAAATATATTCCGAAGGCCCTCTAACCATATCTGTGGAGGTGGATAATGGGGCTTTTAATATAATGCATAGGTATAATGGAATTATTACTAATAGTGCTCTAACAGAACACTTTATTTATATACAAGCCCCATCTTTTTATATAAATGTCCAATATTGTAACTGCAATCAATAAGTTTGACGAAGCTCCTGATAATGTATCTTGGCAAGGTATCATAGTCATCCAAAATACTTGGATTAGGTCAAACTATGTAAGGAAAAAGGATTACATGTAGTAAAATCCCAGGACTAATTTGGTCCCAGACTAATCTGGATCATCAATTCAAGATCCATGAATAGCTGTAACTAGTTTGATACTATGGGATTCACTCACACCCTAAATGTAGCTCAAACCCCAGAACAGCTATTTCAAACCCCATATTAGTTAGCTTGGGGCTGGATTAGTAATACAATCAGACCCTGGACTACCTAGTTCTAACCTTGGACTAGCCAGTTTAGAACCCAAACTAGATGGCTTATTACTGGATTAGCAAGCTAAGACCCTGGACTGGATAAGAACTTCAACATATGCCCATTCAGTTAAAAAGAAATTGTACACAATCTCTCCTAAAATCTTGGCAAAAGACTACCAGTGTGAAACACGAGATTTTTATCTCCTAACTTACCATTTGCATGAGAGGAAATATATCCACATTTTCATTTAATCAAGGGGAAGGGGAGAAGAAAGTCTGGAAATATTATGTCTGTATTTACTGTACTCTCTGAGCAAACATTACAGAAGTCCTCTCCATCACACAGCTGATCTCAAATTCACACAACCAAACAGACATGCAACAAAATGGATTTACAATTAAAAAACTGAATAAAGAAGTCACTGAAGGCAGTAGAAATGCCTTTGGTTATAGACAGCAGAAAAAAAAGAGGTAACCACATGCAAATTACAAAAGATTATGGGACAGTGAAATGTGTTGAGGTTTAATAACAGAGCCAGAATTTGAAACTATGAAGAAAATTACTGCAGAACAAATACAAGAAAATACTTCCAGTTGTCTGCTTCTTATAGACAGCTGGAATGGGCTGTAAGAGGTGGTGTTGTAAGAGAAGGTGGTGCAGTATGCACCACCAATTTTAACTAAATAAATTGATGACAATGTATTTAAAGACAGAACATCAAGACCTGGTATTATAGCTAAGAATAAATTACACACACTCATGCTGCCAAGCTCTTGAGGAGAATAGAAATGGAAGAGGATTACACAAAGCTGCAAGATGACAAGGACATTCAAGAATAGTCCAGTTGATGGCTGCTGTAGTTGAACTTTGAAATGTGCAAAATGAATACAACAGAGAAAAGGAAACCAAAAGTACTATACTGCTATAAATGAAAGGGAGGGATATTCTAGAGACAAAGGGAGGAGTTGTTTAGCCTGTTAGGTTTAAGCCTATTATGATAAAACAAGGGTCATTAGGAGAGAAAGAGGCCCAAGGATTAGAGACAACAGAACTTATCACTGGGAGCCCAAACAAGAATAACATTCAGGAAATTTAATGTAGATTCTTTTAGAATAATATACAGTAAATAATTTTTTAATTAAGTAAGCAGCATAAGCATGGATACCATACCCAGACAATATAAGAAAGTTTTAAGAAGATCCAAATATTTGTCACCAGTTAGTCCCAGAGAAATGACCTGGGATAAGAAAGGCTTCAAGAACTGTAAGAACACTGATGATATAAAGTAACAGCAGGTACATGGTCACAATATACAAGATACAGAGAGGTATTCACAAGTTGGAGACGAAAAGACTGTTCAAGAGGAAAAAAAAAAACTAAATGCTAAAATGATGCAAAGACAAAGGAAGGAACTTATTTACTGTGGGTATGGTAAGAAACTGGAATGCTCCAGAGGAGGAGATAATAGAGGCAGATTCTCCACAAATACAGGTACCTGAAGCAGAACACTTTATGTGACGAAGCATTTCTTCAATGAAAGTAAAGATGTAGAACAAGTTAGACAATGGCACTAGAGGTTGACAATACATGGATTCAAAAGTGAAGAGAAATGAGCTAGTCCACAGTAATAAATCTAAACAGACACACCTTCAAAAGCTCAAGGTCCTCCCTGAATACTCAGATATGCAATTATAAATAGATAATTATGAAAGTGACAACTAAACATTCTAATGAGACAAATATAAGAAAAAATAAAGCATGAGAGTAGAAAGTGCTTGGAATGCACTAGGTAAGAATTTGGAAAGACGTACAAAAACATTGTCCGGTACAGCACATTATTACTCATTTTTAAAGTTTAAAGGTCTAGCAACAACAACAGTAGGTTCAGTAAAGCCATAATTCACCAAGACATTAATATTAAATATACAGTACCTGAAGCCTTAAAATGGGGACTAAAATAACTAATCAGTATATATTCCTGAGATATACTGTATACAGTGGAACCTCAACTTACAAGCTTTTCGAGATACGAGCCGTCGCTCGGTCGATTTTTTGCTCCGAGTTACGAGCGAGTTTCCCCCCTCAAGGGAGGTTCCTTGACGCTGGTGAAGAGCTCTTAATCTAGGGAATTGGATCTGTGCTCCAGTTCCCTAAATTAAGCCTGAATACCTTCCATCCCCTCCCCTCCACAGGCGCTCTATAATCATACGGGTTTAGCGCTCCCCCATTATAATAATAATAATGAGTGAGCTTCAGAACACCGTCACTAGTTGGCACAGCAAATGCCACAACATCTGCTGAGCAGTGCACGTGTTTATCACACTGTGGAAGTATTTCTCTTGTGTTTTGCTTGCGTTTTGTGCAGTTATTTTGCCAAATTTCTCTTTTATAACCATGGGTCCTAAGAAAGTAAGTGCAAAGGACAGTGCTGAGAAGAAAAAGAGGATGATGTCCATGGAATTAAAGCATGAAATCATAGATAAACACACGTAAGGTGTGTGGGTTGTGGACTTGGCCAGACAGTACGAGCGTAGTACTTTTACGATACTAAAGCAAAAGGAGTCGATATTGAAATGCCCTGCAGATGAAAGTGGGGAAAGCATGGAGAAAAAGCCAAATATCTGTGAAAAGTAAAGTGAAAAAAAAAAATTGTAACAATTAAGTTCAGCGATAAAGTGTAGCAAGTAAATCAGTGAAAAGTGAAGTGAAGTGAAAAAAAAAAATTGTAGCAGTTAAGTTCAGTGATAAAGTGTAGCATAAAGAGTGTAGCAAGTAAGTTAAGCGATTAAGCAATAGAAAAAGGACGAAATGAAACCAACTCTTCCAATGTTATTGTTGTTGTTTATAGGGCCACTGACAGCATATGCCACTCTGCCTATCTTTTCCACCCTCAACCTCCGCCAGCATCTCTTCTCCAAGGTAAATATGTACATACACTTTATAAAACCAGTTTATTTCTTTACATTCTCTATTATGTTTTATTATGTTTTTATACAATATTTCTTATTTATAAATCTAGTGGTGCCCTGAGTTTTGGCCACCTCCCAACTCGAACAATTATGTAAGTGTATTATTGTAAGTGCTTCTGTAAGTGTATATTTGGGGGTCTGAAACGGACTAATCTAATTTACATTATTCCTTATGGGAACAAATTCATTCAGTAACGGCACTTGAATAGCCTTCTGGATCGAATTATGGCCGAAACTCGGGACTCCACTGTACACTGTTTCAGTGTTTTTCTCATGAAACTAGTGATCTATTGCAGTTAGCCTCACAAACACTCCGTTTTCTCTTATAATAAGACCTCTGAAGGGGAAGCATAGGAAGCATGGTCAGAGCGGGAGCGGGAATGGCCGCCACCACTTGTCACATAATGAAATACAGTGGACCCTCGGTTTTCGTTCACCTCCAAATTCAAACAATTATGTAAGTGTATTTTTGTAAGAGCTTTTGTAAGTGTATTTTTGGGGGTCTGAAATGACTAATCTAACTTATATTTGTACTTATGGGAAAAAATTTGTTCGGTAACGGCACTTGAACAGTATTCTGAAAAGAATTTTAAACGAAAACCGAGGGTCCACTGCACAGTGGACCCACGGTGTTCGTAATTAATTCATTCCAGAATGCTGTTCAAGTGCCATTACAAGCAATTTGTTCCTATAAGGAATAATGTAAATTAGATTAGTCCTTTAGACCCCAAAATACACTTACAAAAGCACTTACAAAAATACACTTACATAATTGTTCGAGTTTGGAACAGTACGAACACCGGGGGTCCACTGTATTTTATTCATTCTAGAGTACAGTGGACCCTCGGTTTTCGTCGAAAATTCTTTCCAGATTGCTGTTCGAGTGCCGTTACCAAACGAATTTGTTCCCATAAGGACAAATGTAAATTAGATTAGTCATTTCAGACCCCAAAAAATACACTTACAAAAGCTCTTACAAAAATACACTTACATAATTGTTCAAGTCTGGAGGTGAACGAAAACCGAGGGTCCAATGTATATATCATGTTTCTATGTTATTTATATTGTTTATTACGTCATATTAGATCAATTTTGATAGATAAATAAGCCATAGAGTTGACATTAGCATTATATTGAAGCATTTTGTCCTGCCTCCTGAGAGCAGGAACTCCGATGGAACAGATTAATGGCATTTCTATTAATTTAAATGAGGAAAATTGATTTGATATGTACAAGCAAATTGAGTTATGAGCTAGGTCACGGAACGGATTAAACTCGTAAGTCGAGGTTCCACTGTACGTATATGCCTCTCAGTGTATATACTCTACCACTAAGACTTGGTCGTTAAGACCCCCTATGGTGAACCAACATAAGTTTCAAGCCTCTCTTATTATGTGAATGTGAGAGGACCCTGCCAAGGTCATATACAAATTCAAGTTAAAATACAGTATTAAGAATGTAGTTTTGGGAGTTAACCCTAAATTTAGTTATCAACCAAGATGGGGACGAGACGATGGCATTTATTTCCAATAAGTACATACAGTTGAGCAAAAATATTGAATAATTTAGTGTAAAATGATCTGCACAAACTTTAAAAATGACTGATGACGACATATGCTACTGAATATCAAGAAAAGTTAAGACCCTACATATAGAATACAAGACTGCACATAACAGCTGTCACACTGAAATATTGGATATAACACTGTACATGAGTTACCACACTGAAGGTTGGATATAACACTGCACATGACAGCTACCACACTGAAGGTTGGATATAACACTGCACATGACAGCTACCACACTGAAGGTTGGATATAACACTGCACATGACAGCTACTACACTGAAGGTAGGATATAACACTGCACATGACAGTTACCACACTGAAAGGTAGGATAACACTGAACATGACAATTACCACACTGAAGGGTAGGATATAACACTGCACATGACAGTTACCACACTGAAGGGTAGGATATAACACTGCATATGACAATTACCATACTGAAGGGTAGGATAATAACACTGCACATGACAGTTACCCCACTGAAGGGTAGGATATAAAACAATACATGACAGTTACCACACTGAAGGGTAGGATATAACACTGCACATGACAGCTACCACACAGAGGTATACAACATAACACAACATGTCATAGTTAACACACATGACTATGCTATCACCACTACCTATATCCACACTACATTCTTTCAGCAGAAAAAATACTGAAGGACCCTAGTTTCAACCAGGGGCAAGTGGAAAAGTTAGGCATGTTTCTTAAACCTGTTGTCCCTCTTTAACTAGCAGAAAGTACTGTATTTCCTGGCATATAAGGCACACAACCATATAAGACGATGTTTCCAACCAGTTGTAATGTTCGTAAACAATTGCTTAAGTGTAACTTACAGCCTACCCTTGACACTGACCTCAAGTATATAAGGTGCAGGCTGATTTTTCCAAGACTTTGTGTAGGAAAATAAAGTGCGCATTATATGCCATGAAATACAGTAGGTGACTCCTGAGTCACATTCATGCAGAGGGTATCAAAAGTTCCCAATGAAAATAAGCCACACTTGACCTTTTTTTTTTCATCTTGGGTTACTAATCCTCTGGGTTAATAAGCCAAATAAAATCTACTGTAATCAGGAAGAAATATAGAAGTAACTTTATGTATCGTTTAAGACTTTTCAGTAAAAACTAAATGGAAAATGAAAACTTTTAAAAAAGTATAGACGACAATGTACAACATACAAAAATGACAAGAAAAAATGTAATTAAGGAATCACTGGACTCTGGTTCATGCACTTAAGACAATTAACTTAAGAAATACAACTCACACACCTATCATACATAAAGCAACATCACAAAAAAAAAACACTGAGAATTTAAAGATAACTCACATCTGCCTCTTCTTTTGTTTTACAGACAATGTTGGTGTAGTTGATGTTAACATAGTCCAGCCCAGAGCAGATGGCTAGCATTTTATCCTCTACATCTTGCCCAAATTTGTTGAGCAGCTTATCCGCTAGCTTGCCATCCTGCCCATACAAGTTTCCATCAGAAAATTTAAGCACAATGGGAAAACAATTGAAAACAGAAATAATCATTCTTAATTACTGCATATGATGTACCTAGCATATATAAGATCACTGAAAGATCACCATGCACCAGTTTGAGTTCTTCAACACAGTAGAACTCTTGAAAAACTTGAAAAAAAAAAAATGAAGCCTTGACAATTGTTCTGAACTGTCCTATAACTACCAAAACACTAAATATGAAGAAATAATTAGGTATACATAGTGTTGCTGATAGAATACGAGAAGCAATGGCATGCCAGTACTGAAGCTTTTGTCTGGTGATCATAATGTTGTCTAAAGAATTACTAGAACATAAAATTCAAGAGACAAGTGAATCAAAATGGATTCAAATAACATAAAAATGTTTGTACTACATAAGCTGCATTATGTTAGGAAAACAGCACTTCCCACCACCCTGGCAGATAACAGCACTTCCCACCACCCTGGCAGATAACAGCACTTCCCACCACCCTGGCAGATAACAGCACTTCCCACCACCCTGGCAGATAACAGCACTTCCCACCACCCTGGCAGATAACAGCACTTCCCACCACCCTGGCAGATAACAGCACTTCCCACCACCCTGGCAGATAACAGCACTTCCCACCACCCTGGCAGATAACAGCCCTTCCCACCACCCTGGCAGATAACAGCACTTCCCACCACCCTGGCAGATAACAGCACTTCCCACCACCCTGGCAGATAACAGCACTTCCCACCACCCTGGCAGATAACAGCACTTCCCACCACCCTGGCAGATAACAGCACTTCCCACCACCCTGGCAGATAACAGCACTTCCCACCACCCTGGCAGATAACAGCACTTCCCACCACCCTGGCAGATAACAGCACTTCCCACCACCCTGGCAGATAACAGCACTTCCCACCACCCTGGCAGATAACAGCACTTCCCACCACCCTGGCAGATAACAGCACTTCCCACCACCCTGGCAGATAACAGCACTTCCCACCACCCTGGCAGATAACAGCACTTCCCACCACCCTGGCAGATAACAGCACTTCCCACCAACCTGGCAGATAACAGCACTTCCCACCACCCTGGAGATAACAGCACTTCCCACCACCCTGGAGATAACAGCACTTCCCACCACCCTGGCAGATAACAGCACTTCCCACCACCCTGGCAGATAACAGCACTTCCCACCACCCTGGCAGATAACAGCACTTCCCACCACCCTGGCAGATAACAGCACTTCCCACCACCCTGGCAGATAACAGCACTTCCCACCACCCTGGCAGATAACAGCACTTCCCACCACCCTGGCAGATAACAGCACTTCCCACCACCCTGGCAGATAACAGCACTTCCCACCACCCTGGCAGATAACAGCACTTCCCACCACCCTGGCAGATAACAGCACTTCCCACCACCCTGGCAGATAACAGCACTTCCCACCACCCTGGCAGATAACAGCACTTCCCACCACCCTGGCAGATAACAGCACTTCCCACCACCCTGACAGATAACAGCACTTCCCACCACCCTGGCAGATAACAGCACTTCCCACCACCCTGGCAGATAACAGCACTTCCCACCACCCTGGCAGATAACAGCACTTCCCACCACCCTGGCAGATAACAGCACTTCCCACCACCCTGGCAGATAACAGCACTTCCCACCACCCTGGCAGATAACAGCACTTCCCACCACCCTGGCAGATAACAGCACTTCCCACCACCCTGGCAGATAACAGCACTTCCCACCACCCTGGAAGATAAAAGCACTTCCCACCACCCTGGCAGATAACAGCAGTCTTCAAGAGGGAGCTGGACAGGCACCTAGTCAGTACCTGACCAGCAGTAACAGCCTGGTTGATCAGGTCCTGATCCACCGCGAGGCCTGGTCATGGACTGGGCCGCGGGGGCGTTGACCCCTGGAATGCCCTTCATGTATACTCCTCCAAGTATCACTATCCGCATCTACCCTCCCAAGAAACTAATCATGCACAATCTTCAACTTCAATTACTTTCTAAAATCAGTGATCTGGAACACATACATGACCTTAAATCAAAGAATAGTAGGTAAGTTTTAACTTTTAATGTTCAAATAAAAAGATATTACAAGGACTCCAATGGAAAAAGAGTCACTTTGTCTAAATCTTCTGGGTTATCCTAGGTAATTTATACTATGTATGATAATTGTACTTATAAGTACCTGTGC
>WNWK01027365.1:0-26368 GCA_009830355.1 Cherax destructor
ACCGTATGTCAGTGTTATTTATAGGTCCTGTGGGCCTTGTATTTATTTTATTTCTTTTGGTTTTAAAAAGTTGTGGGGGGATCTCACATGCATCTTTGGTTTTCCAGGGTACGTGTGCTTTTAGGCATTTGGGGGGATGGGTTTAGAGGGGTAGGATAATTGGGGTCTTAAATAACTACCATGTTTGATATATTTTTTTTGTTTAATTTTCCTTTATTTTTTTGTCAGGGATATATATGCTCATATTTTTTTGTGATATCTCTCTTTGTGATGGAGCAATAAAGACTTTTTGTTTGAAAGGTCATGTGTAGTATTTTAGGTTAGTGTATTTAGTTGGTTTGTTATGCCCTTTTTCATTACAATTTTCATGCCTTTTTGGCTGTGGGCCGTTTGCCCCTTTCTAGTGTTTACATTATCAGGCATTTAATACGATTTTTGTATAATGTTGATGTTTAACCTCTTGTTATGAGGTGGGTTTTGGTAAATGTTATTGTACATAACCTTTTTTTAAATAAATAAAAAAAAAAAACTTACCATCGAGAAGTCGGGCTCGATAATGCTTATCTGTCAGTGGCCTGAAAAACCCCAAACAAAAAGTAGAACGACATACACATAAAAAGGTGTGGCCCTAAAAAACCCCCAACCAACAAAACAACAACAACAAAACACATCATGGTGGTAGAGACAGAATCCACATAGTTTTCCCAGAATATATGACTGGCTCACGCAACCAGGAGAGTGGGGAATGATAAAGACAGTAAACCCCTCGGGGTTTCCCTTGATGCTGGTGGGGAGCTCTTGATCTGGGGTTGGATGTTAACCCAATTCCCTAAATTTAAGAATGCCTTCCATCCCTCTACTCCCACAACACTATATAACCCCTACGTTCAAACCCTTAAGTAAGTAAGTTTATTCAGGTATACACAAATACTTTTTCATACATTATCCATAGAAATATTTTAGAAAACCCAGGAAAACCCCAAAAAAAGTCAGAGTGACTTATTTCCATTGGGGTCCTTTTTTTACCTTAATATTTTTTCATTTAGGATATCATGTTATTATATTATAAAGGATATATGTATATAGGAATAAGGTAAACAGAGTTATTTACATTTACATGTGTGTTAGCTAAAACAAAAAAAAATAATTCTCCCCCCCTTTCTGCCCTTTTTCATTAGGTACCTTTTGGTTCTCTTCTTAACTGGCTGATGCTATGACTGGCTTTGACATGTGCGGCAGTCTGTTCCTTCCTTTTTTCTGTACAAAAAAAGGTTTTTGAACCTGGCCACTGACTGTGGGTACTACAAGTTTGTTCTCCCCCCCTAGTTTTTGTGCTTTGGCCCACCCTTGAAAAAAGGAGAAGATATTCTGCACCTGTTTGTGAGAAATTTTTATAAACTTGATTTAATTTAAGTTGTTTCTCTGTCTTCAATATTCAGCTTTCCAATTTTGTAATTCACCCTGGCCACATGCTCTCTTGGACCCAGGTCCAGGATAATCTTACCTTTTTGTTCTGGGTGATTTGCAGCTTATCTTTCAGTTTTTGTAAAGGCGGGTACCATGAAGAGAGCGTAGTCCATAGCTTGTATGGGGCTAGACATAGGGTCCTGCGGGCCTCAGTGGTAGACACTGTGGCTGCAGGAATTTCCCAGTCTGGCATTCGCTTTCTTTACTACCTTTCCCCTATCAATTCTCCTGACATGCATGGGTCGGGGGATTAATTTTTACTGAAAAACGCGTGATGGTTTCCCATTACCCCGGACTTTAAAAATTTTTTTACTGTAAAAATTTGGACAGTAAGCAAAAAACATAATCTGAAAGGGTAAATTTTTAATGCCCGGGGGGGAAACCCCCATCCCAATATTCTCAGTAAAATATCTGGGAAACCTTGATGTTTTTCAATACAATTTTTTTTTTTGCTTGTGTACAAGGTTTACATTATAATCATAAATTGAATGCAAGGAGAGCCTCTGGCATGCCTTGGGATTAGGGGATTAACTTTTAACATAGACTATGAACATAATATTAGAGTAATTTAGTGAGATTTTTGGTAGATCGTTCCCAAAATTTTATATATGATAAAAATTTTTTATTACAAATGATGATTGACATTAAACAAGTGTTTAGTAGGATGGAACAAAATAGTAGGAAAATTATAAAGTGTAGTAAAAACAAATCAGACTGAAGTTTCTCAGACAAGCACGGGGTTCCCCACTGACTCCAAACCCCATATCTGCTCTTATCAATGTCATGTAGTTCTCTTGCTCTTCTGGTCTCTGCCTTTAAAAAAAAAAAAAAACCTGAAGATGACTAAATCACCCAGGGTAAATGGGAGATTCATCCTGGACCTGGGTCCAAGCATGTGGCCTGGAAATTCCCTTTATGTTATTTTGGGCAAATAATAGTTAAATCCTTTTTTAAAAAATTTGCACGGGCTTAAAAATCTTGCTCCCAATGTAAAGGCTGAGACAAGAAATTTATAAACTGGGGAAAAGAAAAAAAAAAAACAATATAAAGTTCAATGATGAAATTTCAATTACTCAGATAGGAAATGGAAATTAAAATCTGGAGTAAAAAACTAATTCCACCCACACAATAGAGCGAAAAACAATGTAAAGACCTGGGAGTGATCATGTCAGGGATCTCCCTTCAAGGCCCCTTAACAAAGTAGCAATTGCATCTGCTCGAAAAATGACAGGATGGATAATGAGAACCTTCAAAACCAGGGATGCCAAGCCCATGTTGACATTTTACAGATCGCTTTTCTATCTAGGCTAGAATTTGCTGCCCCTAAGGGCCCCTTTTCAGGCGGGTAAATTGCTGACCTTAAAAATGTGGGGAAACCTTCACCCACGCATAAGTCGATAAACCCCTTAACTGGGGAAAGCTTGAAGTTCCTAAACCTTACTTTCTAGAAGCAGGGGGGAAGATACATTTTATATACACATGGAAGTTTTCGAGGGCTTAGTACCAAACCACAAAAAAAACACTCCTCGAAACAAAAAACTCGGCGGCGATGTAACATCCCCCCAAAAAGGGGCAGGGGTGCCACTGACGTTGAGGCAACACAATAAATGTGGGGCCCAAGATTGTTCAACTGCCTCCCAGCATACATCAGGGATTACCAACAAACCCCCCGGCTGTCTTCAACAGGCACTGGACAGGCACCTCAAGTTGGTACCTGATCAGCCGGGCTGTGGTTCGTCGTTGAATGGTGCGGAGCAGAACAGCCTGGTTTATCAGGCTCTGGTCAACAAAGGGCCCGGGCACAGACCGGCCCAGGGCATTGACCCCTGGAATTCTCTCCCGGTAGACTCCCGGGAGACCCCAGTCAGTGGCCAGGCTTCAAACATTTTTTTGTACAGCAATGGGGTGGAACAGACTGCCTGCAAGTCAAAGCCAGTCATAACATGAGCCAGTTCAAAAAAGAACCAAAAAGGGACCTAATGAATGTAGCTACAGAATAGGAGAGTGATTTCTGGGATGCTAATATAAATGTATGTATTACTGTGATCTGATCCTCTCTTTAATGTTTATGCAAATAACTCAATTTACCTTATTACTATTATATCTCCTTTTATTGTTTAAGTATAAGTTATTAAAAAGGCCCCCTAGGGAAATAAGTCTTTTTGACTTCTTTAGGTTACCCCTAGGTAATCTACACATATGCTGCTATGTATGATAATTTATGTAACTGTATTTGTGTACCTGTACCTGAATAAACTTACTGTGAAGTGCATAAATCATGTTTTAAAATTTTAAGAAAACCCCAGAATATCTTGCAGTAAAGTTTGTCGGGGTTAAACCAACCAGTTTTGGCACTTGGTAAGGGGAATACAATTTTGATTCATACAGTAGGATTAAGCCTCAGACACCTTTTATTATAAAACAAAAAAGGGAATGGAATGGATTTCCCAAACATGCCCAAAGTCAATGCTAGAATGACCCAGTTTTTTTTCCAGATAGTGTTAGATATATTTAATAAAAGACAGCTATTTTTTTTACATAGCAGAGCTACGTCCCGTTTGCATTTCAACCTTATCTTTTTCCCCCATTCATTGTTGTTTCAGATTTCCAAATGTTTCAGGTGATCCAGGGGCCGATTCCATGTCTCATTGTATTTAAATTAAGCTTGATTGTCACATCCCCAGCAAACAAAAGGAAAGGTTGTCTTGCTGGGTTTTGGGGAATTCTAAATTCTGGGCAATGAATTCGGGGCTCAGTTGCTTGTTTCATGGTGCAAGATCAACCAATTTTTTTTTCCGGGGGAAATCTTACTTCATAACTTATTTACCTGTCCCTTTTCCGGCTGTTGACCTTAGTATAATAAACAAGCATTTTCATCACATCACAGTTATGTGTTTGTGATAAAAAATTTGTTGATACCCTTTATCACAGTTGGGTAGGGAAAAACCTTTTCTTTTTTAAGTATGTACTAGACATATAAGACTCATAGGGAAACCACTTTTTTTTTATTTTTTCTTTTCTCTCCTCTTTATTTCATTTTTTTATGCAGCACTAAATGATCCATATAAGTTTAGTTTTTTTCATGAATATACTAGTAAATTCTTCCATTTAATTCTTTTAAAAAAATCAATACAGTGAAATTACAAAATATTAGTAGATACACTACTGTACTCTCTATAATAAGTTAGGATCAAGATAAAAGAACTAGATCTCTAGCAGTAAGATTTCAAAGTTAAAAAAATGCATTATCATAATTATTAACCCTTTGGTTTCGGTGCCATACAAAATCTTTTTCGTCCAGGGTGGTGCCATCTAGTACATGTAAATTCTAGCGTCCTCAAATTAAGGGGGAAAACGGCTGGTGGGGCCTACTTTAAAAAAGAATGGGTCTGTGTGGTCAGTGTGTCAGTATAAAAAATTCCTGCAGCACACACTGCATAAAAGGAAAAAAAAAAAAACGCCTTTTTTTTCGTTTAAAAAAACGACTTTGCAGTCTTTTTTTTTGTATAGTATTTATTGATGTATTCTCGTTTTCTTGGTCTCATTTGATAGAATGGAAGATATATTACAGAAATAGAGATGATTTTGTTTGGGTTTTTGACAGTCAAAAAGTACCATGAAATTGGGCTAAAAGTAGCAAAAATGTTCGATTTTTGGATGTTCAAAAGAAAAATCCACCATGCATCAATAAAATCAACTGGTGAGTCTAATATTTTTCCCACAAGTGCGCTGATATTATTTATACCATTTTTACAATGATACAGTTGTATACAAAAAGTAAATCTTCTTTTTTTTGTGAGAAAAAAAATTCAAAAGGGAAAGAAAAAGTAATGTAAGAGGGGCCTGGAGACGTGACTAATGAACAGAGATGTTATTTTAGTGCCGGGAATTCTGCCTTTTTTTTTGGACCCCTTTTTTGAAATTGACAGCATTTTAAATTTGTAAATTGGGGGGCCAAAATTTTGTTACTTTTTTGGATAGTTGAAATTGGTAAAGGGGCGGTTTCTTGTACTCAATCGATAGAAGAAAGGGAGTTCTAGCGAAATAGCTTTTTTTTAGTGGACTGGAACTTTGGGGTTTGGGCCCAAAAAATGGGCCCCAAATTGGGCGAAATCCCGATCGAAAACATCAAGAGACCGATAATTTTGCGAGGGCATAATTCCTAAGTTTTAAATAAATTTCATACTTTTGGGGGGGGGTTATGATGAAAAGTTTTTCCCTATCATTTCATAGGAAAATTTTTTTTTTTCCAAAAAAATTTTAAACCCCAAAAGGGTTAATGCCTGTAATTAATCAAGGTGGATAGATACACAGGTACACATAAGTACAATTGTTTTAGTGAAAAATTTTCCTAGGATAACCAAAAAAGTCAAAGTGACTTGTTTCCATTGGGGCCCTTGACCTTCATTGTTATTATTAGCACTAAAAGTTCTCCTTTGGGTTCAAAAATTTTAATTTAAATTTAATCTCATTTTTTAGTGACTGTGACTACCTCACCAACACCTACCCAAAGCACTATTCTTGCTCCAGCCAAAGTTTAAAAAAATCTAACCCCTTAAAAAAAAGGCAGGAAACGTAAAAAAGCTTACCACCTTTTATGTACAAAAAAACTTCTCAGGTACTGTCACCAATTATTGGCCCCTTCCCAAAACCATTGAAGCCTCTACCTTTATCAATTCTTAAAATAGGAAGTGTCACCCCCAAACCACAAAAGGGGGTGATCAAGCAGACTTGAATAATTATAGACCAGTATCTAACTTACCTCTGCTTTCTAAAATCTTTGAAAAAATTAATTCATAGGCAGACTATTCCCACCTTTGTCTCACACAACGTACTCAACCCCCCGTCAGTTTGGATTCAGGACTAACAAGAGCACAAAAGATGCTATTATACACATGCTAGAGCTAATATCAGCACACTTGAGAAGATGAAACCCACTGGGAATCTTCATTGATTTATCAAAACTTTTTATACAGTGGAAAATGATTTACTGCTCACAAAATTAGCACACTATGGTATAAGAGGGCCCCACTCCCAAATACCTAAAATATTTCCTTAGTAACAGAAGCCAATACGTGTACACAAATGGAGCTAACTCTTCCACACAACAAATTACAGTCAAGTGTCCCACAAGGGGAAATGTCCTAGGACCACTCCTATTCCTCATTTTTATCAATGACCTCCCCAATGCATCACAATTACTCAAACCTATATTGTTTGCAGATGACCCTACATATTCTTCTCTCCCCAAACCCAGTCATACTGGCCAACACTGTTAATGCTGAATTTGAAAATATCAACCTGGATGACGACTAATAAAAAAACTCTCAAATGACAAGACCTACTTCATTCAGTTTGGAAACAGAGCCACAAATAATAACATAACGTTCAATGGTTCCCCATCATAAGACTCACAGAGAAAAATTCCTAGGAATCCACCCTTTACAATAACCTTAAATTCCAAACACATCAAACAAATTTCCAAAAAAATCTCAAAAACAGTAGGCATACTATCAAAAATAATTTCTCTATGTGCCTCAATCAGCTCTCCTTGCACTGTATCATTCACTCATCTACCCTTATCTCACCCCTTTGGGAAATTTTTGCATAGGGATCCCAACAACTTTTTAAAACCCCTTAGACCACTCATAACCCCGCAAAAAGGGTGCAGTCAGAATAAAGAAAAAAATTCCCACTAGACAGCATACTCCCCCCAATATTCAAAAACCTAAAAAATACTCACCAAAAGAACATTCACACTTATTCTTGTGCCCCACTACATACATGAACTCTACACTCTAAAAAACCCTTCCTCAAAATTCTCCCCACCAACTTTTTTAGGACCCTTTACCATAACACAAAACACAGATCACTTTTTTATATCCCGTTCCCTATCACCCTGTGTAAAAAATTTTATGCACATAAAAAGGGGCCCCCAAAAACTAAAATTTATTACCAGTAAATCTAAAAAAATCCTGGTCTGAACATCAATTTAAGGCTCTTCTCAAAACCACCTACTCACCCTAAATAAATACAGTGGTTCCCCCGACTTACGATATTTTTTATTCCCGAATGCTGTTCAAATGCCCCTTCCCAAAAAAATTTATCTCCATGAAATGATGTAAAATAGACCCCTTTTTTTTTTGACCCAAAAATTTCACTTACAAAAACATTTAAAAAAATCAACTTACATAAAAAGGGGGTGTTTTTTGGGGGCCATCGTAAATCGGGGTAAATGTACATTGGGACCGGTTCTTTTTTTATTCCCGAATGCTGTTCAAGTGCCATTACCAAAAAGAATTTATCCCCATAAGGAATAATGTAAAAAAAGACTAGGGCCTTTTTGACCCCCAAAAAAAACACTTACAAAAGCATTTAAAAAAAAAACTTACATAAAAAAGGGGAATTTTCGGGACCATCGTTAACCCAGTACCACTGTACTCATATTGTAAATTCTTTCAACAATCTCCTGTTATTTTCCCATAATATAATTTCAATATTTACTATTAAAAGTAACTATCCTACAAAACATTTTGTCACAATGTAATATAAAAGATTGTAATTTGAGTAAATTTATTAACTGTTGTAATCTAATGTTTAACTAGAACAAACTCAATCAATTTCTCTAGTATTAAGTGGTCTTTAAACCATTAGATTAATCTCCCCTTTAAAGCCATGGGATGATAGTGCTCTCTCTGCACTTCAGTTCATGATTGTAATTTTCAAAATCTCGATGTAAACTTTTCAATGAAATAAAAATATCATATTATTATTATTGTTATAATTTGAATTTTGCATGTCTTTCTTGACACATTCAGTTTCTCTTCCTTCATGATGTATTTTTGAGATTATTAATAATATAATAATAATAAAAATTCTTTATTTACTACAAGTACTTTACAAGGTAACAGGCCTAGCTGACATCAATGGGTATTTTTTACTATAAAAGGGGCCCGCTTATGCTGGCATTTCAGGAAAATTGGTCAGTTTTGTCCCAGTATCGACCCAAAAATCACTAACACCCAGGTACCCTTTTTTCCCTGATGGGTGAACAGGGACACGGTGTCTTATGGAAACACGCCCCTAATGTTTTCCAGCCATACTGGAGATTCGAACCCCGATCTGGTGAGCTAGTGCACTTCGGGTACAGGACACCTGGTTAACAGCGGGTGAACCATTTTTAGTAATATTTCTTTTATTTTACTATACACCTATTTTAGTTAAACAAAATAATTAAATTTTTTTTTAAGGAAATGGGGTTTGATGACTACTGTTAAGTGTATGGCTTAATAAAGATGGATGGTCGAAATACAGACCTTGTTCCCCAGTTTAAAAAGAAGTACCTGGGGCAAACAATAAAAGTTAACTCAGCTGGGTCCTCATATGACTTTGGGAGTTGTAAGACTTGAAAAGCTTAATTTCTTTGTAATTTCTTAATAAACATAAAATTTTCCCCTTTTCATGTGATTTTATATTTTTGACCTTGTTAGTTTCTTGCCTAGTATGGGCCAGTAGGCCTGCTGCAGTGTTTCTCCTTTCTTATGTTAAAAAAAATGTCTCTAGTTCATTGGTTTTAGCTTGGTTTTGGGAAAAAAAATTTTCATCATACATTCAGACCCAGTTCATGAATGTAATTTTTCAAGACAAGTGATGCTATATAAAGGTTTTAATAGCTCTGTCTGAAATCATTGCTTATTTATTTTTTTTTGACAGCACATTCAAGTTTTATTAAGCAGCACTAATTGGCAGGTGCAGTTGCTGTTTCTTCCCATGATGATTTTCTTCATTGAGTTTACTCACTCTAATGTTTTGGAGGCCTGCATTTTTTATTAAAATATACAGTGGAACCCGGATTTCGGCCATAATCTGTTCCAGAAGGTCAGCCTAAATCTGAAAAGGCCGAAAACTGAAGTAATATTTTCCATAAGAATTAATGTAAATATAATTAATCCATTCCAGACACCCAAAATATTAACAAAAATACATTTTTAAAGATTAACTATAGTTTTACATACACAAAACAATGAGAACTAAATAAAATGACTAATGAAATGGATAAATGAACATTTAACATCACATTTACTTTTATTGAAGACTCTTGTTGGCGTATGGAAGACAGAGGAGGAGAAGGGAGGACTGATTATTGTTTGGAAGGAAATCCCCTCCATAAGGACTTCAGGTATCAAGTCCCTATCTGGGGTTACTTCCCTTCTTTGTCTTTTACTGGCACTAGGACCAGCTTGAGAGTCATTGCACCCTGTTGCACAAAAAACTGTCCAGAGGTCTGTTTCTGGTGTCTCTTTAAGATTTGCCTGAAATGGGACAAGGTTTTGTCACTGAACATGTTGCAGATATGGCTTGTTTCAGCTTGGTCAGGGTGATATTTCTCCACAAAACTTTGCACCTCCTCCACTTTCCACAAATGTCTTTAATCGCTGAGGAAGGCACCTTCCCTCTCTCTTCCTCCTCCTCTGTACCAAATTCCTCAGCTGTGGTCTGCTGCTGTTGCAGATGAAGGTCTTGCAGCTCTTCAGTGGTTAGCTCTTCCTGTAGTCCTCCACCAACTCTTCCACATCCTGCCACTCACCTCAACCCCATGGACTTTCCCAAAGACAATAGATTCCACAACAGGCAGAGGGTCAACAGGGTCAGGGTCAGTCTCAAACCTTTCAAAATCCTTGTCGAGGACACATTCTGGCTCACTCACTGAGAGACAGCCAGACTGACTCATGCACGCGGCATCCTGGGCAGGCGGACGTGTTCAATACGGCTGATTTCCGAGTTGCCGGCCGAAATCCAGGATACAATTTCGGACAAAAAAGCGGCTGAAATCCGATTTGGCCGATATCCGCACTGTCCGATATCCGGGGGTCCACTGTACAGCTATTTTAGCTATGTAATGTGCATAAATTTTTCATCTTTTATTTATGTGTCTTTACTTTTTGTTATTATTGGCCTTGCTTCCTCATCTCTTTTTCCTTGCACCATCTTCCTCACCTCTTCTTATTCTGCACCTTTTTCCTTGTTTTCTTTCACTGCACCTTTTATATATGGTGTGCTATCCCACAGTATATAAAACAGCCATGTTATCTAAATTGATTTTTAATGATTAATTATGGTAAATTCATTACTTATACAAAGCTTAACTAACATTTAGAATTCATGATTTTCTGTTTCTCATCATTACATAAAATTTATTTATTTTTTGCAATTTACCAGTTGATTACTTGTAAACAGTTACATGGGTTGCTGGCACTACATTCTTCCTCAAAGCCCAGTCTCAAACCAGGTCTCCTGGTTTACAGCCTCATACATCACACTTGTTGCTCACTGCATGCAGTCTAATGTAGATACCCAGCCAGGCTGATCAAGCAGTAACTTAACCTTTCAGTGTCAAGCCGTAGATCTACGCATTGTCCACAGGGTCAAGAATTTAAAAAAAAAAAAAAATTCTTATGAAATGGTTGAGAATATTTTTCTGAAGGTAATAAAACAAAAAGTATGAAATTTGGTGGAAAACTGACGAAATTACACTATCGCGAATTTTACAGTGTCAACGATATTTACATATCGTGATTTTGCCCACTTGACTCTATTTTAGGCCAATTGCATTATTTCAGTTGACCAAATTCTTAGCTATTTCATTAGTATTACTTCCATTTTATTGATTGAGCACAAGAAACTGCCCAATCAACTATTTCAACTAGCCAATAAAGTGATCAGAAATTGGTAATTTTGCCAATTTCACACAAAGTTCAAAATATTCCAATTTCAAAACAGCATCCAGAATAAACAATGCAGGCATTCCTGGCACTAAAGTAACATTTCCTCTGTTTATTAGTTACGTTTCCAGGCTTTACAGATGAATTCCATTTTGATTTTGATTTACACAAAAAATTTATTCACACCAAAAATAGATGAATTACTCTTATGCAATATTATAATAATATCAGTGTATTTGTAAACGTATATTAGACCACCAGTTGACGTGTATTCGTCGCGTGATGATATGTTTACTCTTGAAAATCAGAAAAATCAAACATTTCCAGCTACTTTGAGCTCAATTAGAAGCTATTTTCAGTACTAAAACCAATCAAAATCATCTTTATTTCTGTAATATATCTTTCATTCTATCAAATGAGACCAATAAACCGCAATACAACGTAAAAGCACATGAAAATACTCCACAAATTTGCTGTTTTAATCAAAAACACAATCGCAGTTTTCCCATTATGCACTGCGTGCTTCAGGATTTATTTTATATGGTGCACACTTACCACATAGATGCATTCTCTTATATCTAGGCCCAAATTTACCAATCACAGCTTATCCGAGTGAGCTGAGCTCATGGCGTAGTGTCACTACTGGGCAGTTTGACTGGAGCACTCGAATTCCCCGAATTGGGAGAAGGAGCTTGGTCTGGTTATTAGCTGTGGAACCACGACCCTATTTCCTCTCCTGGTTCTGCGGTAGGAACGGCCACAGAAACATCTTGACCTAAGGTTGTATAGGCGTTGCACTCAGATGTGTTATGTCCATAGATTCCATGATAAGTACAGTATGGCAAGTCTGATTGTTAGTCATCATCTGTACAATGCTTCTTAGGGTTACTCTCAGGGCAATTAACTGAAATATGGCCACGTAACCGCAGTTGTAACAAGTCCTCTGACTATGGGAACTGAACTTACTATAAACACTAAGAGGTTTATGCTGACTTGGGGCACTGGCCTTAACCTTCTGTGATTGTTTACTCTGATCGGGTGCTGTGGCACAAACGAGGGGTACTGCATGAGGTAGAGTTATAAAGTTCGCTTTGACGCATGGAAAAGTACCTTGGGGACACAAGGAACGGGCATGATTAAAGACTTTAATCAGCTTCATCTCCACAGTTGGAGGATTCGCTTCATAAGCACATGTAGAAGCAGCGGCAACAGTTCTTTTATTGCTCCAAAAGCGGCTACTTTAGCAAAGGTTTCTGCGGACTCTTTATCCTTGTCAGGTACAAATGTTGAGGACTTGACAGCGGAGATAAAAGACGTGAATAGGTTCAGTGTGCAATAAATTCTGCTTATAATGCTTCTATAGGTGACACCCCACATTATGCATTGTATGGTGTTGATAAGCGTTTGCCTTATGAGCTGTTATATTCTAATCCAAAACCGACTTACAATCTTGATGATTTCATTGCAACTCGTACCAGTCAAGCTCAGAGCGTTTTCAGACGAATCGTAAAACACTTCATAAGTCAAATGCAGAATTTACAAGAGTAACTAACACTGAAGTCAAACCGACCAAAGTTAAAGTAGGTTCGAGAGTTATGCTGACTAACTTTAACAAAACTTCGGCAATGCCAAAACTCGACCAAAAGTTTGTTGGTCCTTACCGAGTAGTTGAACATATTAATGGCAATAAGTATAGTTAGAGAAATTAGTACGAGTCAGTTTAAAGAATCGCATTTAGATCATATGAAGTTAGTATGCGATGAGAACGAGGTCCCTGACACCAGACAAGCGAGACAGACTCTGACAATTCTCCTGTTGCTATACCCTCTACCTCTAATGACCAGTCAGATGATCAACCTGAATGTCGTTATTCCTACGTACCCGACATGTATTGAAATCCTCAAGTATCATTTGTGGATACCAGTGTAGATCCTCCTCAACTAGAAATTGAGTTACCATTTGCAACAGAGTTTGATCCTCCAGAGATGATAATCATTCAGCATATGTCAATCTCACCCTAGCAGAGTTGGGGTTAAATGTAAATAACCTGTATAGATAAATAATGTAGTAATTGTATTTCAACTGTGTTTATAATATCAAATTAGTATTATTCAAGAATTTTTTTTTTTGTGTGTGTTCACATTCTCTCCGAATTCTGAGATTTAACAGTATAGATTTGAGTGCACCAGATCTACCTTGTCTGTTAATCACTGCCTTCCTTGTACATATATTTCCTCAGAATCGTAGATCATGAAGACAGATCGATTGATCGAAATTTTTTTATCTCTTTTATTATAAGATTCTAGTATTGAGCTCATTAATTCCTATGAATCATGATTTATCATATAGTTGTAGATTGATTTCCATCACGATAATATCCATGTGTAGTATAATGTTCAACTGTTGTGTACTTTGACATTGTATAGAATCAGCCCAGAGCTGTACGCCTGTTGCCCTAGTTTGTATTACCTGTATGTCGGGACGACATAATAGCCGAGCTGTCACTAGCAGTTCAGTGTTTAGTACAGTATGTAGCTTATAACCGTTACTGAGTCACAGTCTTGCACGTGACCGTTAGCGTTCATTCTTGTTTACCTAAGCAGTGTAAAAGGTCAGTCTTAAATATGTGCCTCTCGGCCCCCCTAACGTCAGTTACCATCAGTGGCAGAGTAGACCGGGCATCAGGCATTACGCTCTGAGTTACTCCATATCTAACTCCAAATACAGCAAGTAACCAACCAAGCACGCCTGTATTATTATACCCAATCTATGAGAAGAACCACCGACAGTAGATCTACGGTTTGGACCTTGTGGACAATGCGTAGATCACGTAACCTAAAAGGGGTTAAAGAATCTATTAAGTTTCTTTTGAAAGCAGCTTGGGGTCTGTTAGTAATTTCCCTTATGTTGCATATGAAGGAAGGATGTTGAAGAGTCTTGGGACCTTTACAATTATTGAATTATTTCTAAGTGTAATCCCATTTTCTTGTTTGGCTATTTTATACCATTGCGACTCTTGCTTTCATTTGGAGTGGTTTCCAGTGTGTAAATTTTGGACTGATCCATCCCTAATTTTCAAGATGTAAATTACAATGTAGCTTTCCATGTATGTTCTAGGGACTTTGGGTGTTCCTGTTTATTTAGGCACTTTACTAAATTTACTTGGACAGTGAAAGCCCCTGTATTTTCATCAGATCTGCAATATCACCTGTTTTAAAAGGGCTTTTAATATACAACAGCATTCCAGTCTTAAGAAAACCTGAAAGCCTTGAATAGTCTCCTTAAAACAGTAAACCCTTTTCATTAAAAAGACTAAGGGAGGGGGGGGAAGCAGACTTTTTTCCATTTTTTCCCCAAGTCAATTAAAGGGGACTTTGCCCCTTATTTTGAAAATCCATTAAATTGGGGTTTATGGTGTTATCCCCCTTTGGAAAATTTTAGTTTTTCATATGTTAAAAAAAAGGGTAGAAAATAGCATTGCATCAGAAGTACCCAGAAATTTGATGAATGCTTTCATGGGTGATAGCCTCAAAAAATAAGGTCAATAGTTAAAAAGGGGGAAAAAAGAAAGGAAAATGAATATTCAGTATTTAATAGAAATTCATGTCTGAAAAAAAGGGGTTTTCTAAAGCATGTAGTACTGTACATAGTTAAATTTGGGGTTTTTCTACTTTTTGCAGGTGTGGGAAAACAAACCAGTGAGGGGCCCAATCTTTTTCCTCATGTAGCATTCGCCCCCAGCCTAATTTTACCCCAAAGCCCTTCACAAGCATTTTGACACATTTCCCATTTATTGCCTTTACTTTTGGGATACCCAAAAATTAAAATTCATGTGTGTGGGGCGTGGGGCAAGTTTTTAAAAATCTTTTTTTTATATAGATTAAAAGAGTGATTTTTATGAATCAGTTAAGACTACAGTGAAAAAGAATCGGGATAAAAATTTACAATTTTACTGTTTTTTGCTGAATTTGGGAAAAAATTATCACGTGTCTATAACAATTATAAATGCTCCACCCCTATTTATATTTTTAAAAATTTTTTAACTCCCAAAATTTTGATTGTTTTTTACTTTTTATTATGGGACTTATAATGTTTAAACCCGTATGTTTCAACTCCCTTAGTTTTTTAAAGAATTAGATGTTTTCAAGGTGTTTCAGTACTTCAAACGGGGGCAAGGCATAGTCCTATATTACCCACAGAATTTTCAATATAAATTACAGCAAAAAATTAAAAAAATTTTTTTTTACTTCCTTTTTAATACAAAAAAAATACCTACAGTAGTGTGTATTAATTGGGGCAGGTGAAATAAGACATTTATTTGGAAAAAATTTAAAGTTTATTTAAAAAAAACATGGCAATGATATGACAGATAATTGATTTAATAAGGATATGACTACCTTTTGTTTTTAAAACAATGCTATGTGTTTTGAATAGTTTGACCTTTGAACACATTTTGGAAAAGTTCTTCCATGGTCCCAGGTCCAAAACAACGGGGTTTAGCTTCTCCACAGTTAAAAGTCCTTTTCCCCAATCCTGCGTTTGGTTACCCCCATAGATTTCAGTAGGGTTGAGGTAAGGGGGTTTCCAGGCAAATTTAGAATGCGTACCCACTCTCTTAAGAATGCGCATTTTTCGGGAAGTGGGATGGGTAAGACCCTGCTAAAAAATGTCTTTTCCATCGGGAAAGTCTCATCCACAATAAAAGCAAATGAGGATTGGCTTGTATTTGTCACTGTTCATTGTTTCCCAACAATAACAAGCCATCCGGGGCCCTTTGAAAACCCTAAAAAATCTTCTTAGGGGGTTTGTTTTGTTGGGCCCTTTTGAGGGCTTTTTCCCCTCTCCTAACTGATCTGTCCCCATAAACTTGAAAATGCACTCATCTGAAAATTGAACTTTTCTCCATTCATCTTCCCCCACCCTTTTAACCCCTTTTGGGGGTTGACGGCCTTCTCGAAACACGCTCAGGGGGAAAATTTTGGAAAATAAAAAAATAATTTTTTCTTTTGAATTGATGAAATCTTTTCCCCATCATAATGACACCAAAAGTATGAAATTTTAATAAAAAAATTGGAAATTTCTCGGTTTTCGGTCTCAAGATGTTTTGATCGGGCCTTTACCAATTCAAGTACCCAAAATAGTGGTCAGAAAAAGGCAATTTTGGGCCCTTTCACACAAATTTCAAACGATGCCAATTTCAAAATAGGGGCCAGAATAAACAAAGGGAGACATTCCTATAAAATAACATCTTCTCTGTTCATTAGCCACTCCGGCCCCCCTTACATTACTTTTGCTTTCCATTTTTAATTTTTATTCTCACAAAAATAGAAGATTTACTGTTATGATACAACTGTATTGTAAAAAATTTTAAATAATATCAGCGCATTTGCAACAATATTAGACTCGCCAGTTGATGTGCATTGGGCGCATGGGTGATTTGTTTACTTGAAATCACAAAAATCAAACATTTTTTCTACTTTGAGCTCAATTTCAAGGTACAGTGGGCCCCGGTTTTTGGGAAAATTGCCCCGAATGCTGCTCAAGTTTCCGAAGAATTTACTTCCTTAAGAAATAATGTCGTAGGTTAGTTATTTCAGACCCCAAAATACCTTGCAACAGCACTTAGAAAATACACCAACAGCCTTGGAAAATACACTTACATAAATGTTGAGTTTGGGGAGAAAACCAGGACCACTGTACTTGTCATTGTCAAACCAATCAAAATCATCTCTATTTCTGTAATATATCTTCCATTCTGTAAAATGAGCCCAAAAAAAGAGAATACATCAATAAATACCATAAAAAATAGACTGAAAGTCACTTTTTTAAAAACAAAAACGGTCAGATTTTTTTCTTCTCGTATTCAGTGTGCTGCAGGTTTTTTTATCTGTGCAACTGACCACACAGCCATTTTTTCTATGTAGGCCTACTGGTTTCCCGCTTAATTTGGGGCCCTCTGAATATCGCGTACTAGTACGGCACCGCCCCGTCGTAAACTCTAGTACAGCACGCCCCCCAAAGGGATTAAAATCAGTGCTCACCGAGCCGTTTTTTCTTTGCCAGTCAATAATTTTTCTTTACTGGCTTTCTGGGGGCTGCCAACTTCAAGGGGCCTTCTTGAACAGTTGAAGAATCAACTTTTTTGCCCGTTGATCTCAAATTTTCTGTAGATCTTTGCGGTTTTTTTGGGATCCTTAACATTTATGATAACCTTGTTTTTTGAGGGGTTTTGTTTCTTTTTTTCCACATCTTCCCTCGCAGTGCTCGACAATCACCAGAGTTTTTAGCCCCTTCGAATCGACCAATTTCACTCTCGTCAGTTATGTAATGAGAAAAGGAAAAATAAAACATAAATTAAAATTCAAGGTTATGCAGTTTAAAATAATCGGATGCAAAGTGGTTATAATAAGTGTTTATGCACCTGGAGAAAAGAGGGTGAAGGAAAAAAGAGATATTTTGGGAGATGTTAACGGTTTTGGGGAAATTTTGAACCAAGTAATTTTGGGGGGAGACATGAATTGGTGAAATGTTTATAGAGGGTGTGGAGGTAAGTTTTGAGGACAGGGTAAATGATAATTCAATTAAATTCAAATACTTTATTTCATTAAACAAGGTGGGGGGACTTATAGTTAACATTAAAATTGATATTACAAAATGAATAATATGCCTGGTTGCCTAGGCCAGGGAGTCTTATGATAGGTCTTACCAATAGCATAATGGCCTTTGATCGAACTTTATAGAAAGGGTTTTGGGAAAGGAAAAGTGGTACTTCTGAGCAGTCCCAACCCAACAATTATGTAATTTATTTTTGTAGGGTTTTTGAAAGGGTTTTTTTGGGGGTTGAAATGGATTAACCTAATTTTAATTATTTCTTGGGAAAAATTCCCTTTCGGTAGGCACTTGAATACCCGACGGGAAACAATTTTCCTTAGTGAATACCACTGTACATATTTTAAAAAAAAAAAAAGGATAAATAAGTATACCAGATATGATATAGGGGAAATGACAGTAGATTGTCAATGTGTATTGGGAGATAAAAACTGATGGGGAGATTTCAGGGTGCATCTTATAGAGGGGCCTCAGATATACGAATTTTTTGTTGTAGTACAGTGGGGTTAAAGGTAGATGGGAAAAAAGGAGAATGGCATCAGCAAGCAAGAGAGGTGAAGGGTTATAAACTAAAGGGGTAAGATATAAACAACTACATGGGACCCTTTTTTGTAGTCTTGGTTATAGAATTTTGGTTATTGGAAATTTTTTTGATGGGCTAGTGAGAGTATGGCAATGAAGTTGAAGAGATATAGGATAGTTTTAAGAATGAAGTGTTATAGTGTTCAGAGAAGTGTGTGGTTAAGGAAAGAAAAGCGAGGGGAATGGGAAAGGAGTAGTAAGAAAAAGTTAGCATATGAGGGGTTTTTTACAAAGTAGAAGGATGCAAGGATGAATAGTATATGGAGAAAACGAGAGGTTAACCTTTGAGGGTCCAAGCTGTGACTATGCCTTTTCACCCAAGAATTTTAAAAAAATTTTTTTTATTTTTTTTTACAAAATGGAGAAACCCTTTTTCTAAAGGTAATAAAGAAAAAAGTATGAAATTTGGTGGAAAACTGAGAAATTACACTATTGTGAGGGGTGTTTAATACAGTTAAAAAACTGAACATTAATTTTTTTTTAAAATATTTACAGATAAATTTTTTGCCCACTTTGACACCTATTTTGGGCCAATTACATTATTCCAGTCGACCAAATTCTTACCTATTTCATTAGTATTACTTCTATTTTATCAATTGAACGAAACTACCCAACCATCTATTTCAACAAGCTAATAAAAGGGTCAGAAATTGGTAATTTAAATTTCACACAAGGGTTTAAAATATTCCAATTTCAAAATAGGGTTAGAATAAAAAATACAGACATTATTGGCACTAAAATAACATTTTCTGTTTATTATTATGTTTCCAGGCTTTACAGATGAATTCCATTTTTATTTTTGATTTTCAAAAAATTTTTATTCACACCCAAAAAAAGATGAATTACTCTTATGCAATATTGTAATAATTGTAAAACACTATCAGTGCATTTATAAAGTATATTAGACCCACCGATGCGTGTATTGGGCCCGGGTGTGATTTGTTCACTTTAAAAACAGCAAAAAAACAAACATTTTGCTACTTTGAGCTCAATTACAAGCTATTTTCGTACTAAAACCAATCAAAATAATCTTTATTTCTGTAATATATCTTCCATTCTATCAATGAGACAAAGAAACTCAATACAACTGAAAAAAAGAAAGAAAATACCAAACGTTTCTGTTTTAACCCAAAAAACAAGAAATTTTTTTTTCCATTATACTCGTTTCAATTTACTTTTTTATAACTACCATATTATCATTCTCTCTATCTAGGCCCAAATTTACGATCAGCTTATCTGAGTGGGGGGCCCATGGCGTAGATCTACTGTTTGGACCCTGTGGACAATGCGTAGATCTAGGGCTTAGACCCTAAAAGGGTTAAGGGGGGAAGGAATGTGGGGGAGAGCATGAATACTATCAACAAATTTTCGAGAATAAGAAAAAGGTTTGGAGTGAGATTAATAAGTTCAGAAAGCCTGGGGAACAAATGGATTTGGCAGTTAAAAAAGGAGAGAATTTTAGATGGAAAAATGGAATTATGGGGAAAGATGGGGGGAATTTTTTATGAATTTTAAATGTTATGTAAATAGGAAGCTTTATTTTCTTTGGGGGAGGTATAACATCTTGTAGGGTGAGGAAGAGCCATTTTGGAGTGTGCGGGAAAGGCATGAGGCTGTGGGTAGGATAAAAGGGGCATGAGGCAGTGGGTGGGGATAAAAGGGCATGAGGCAGTGGGAAGGATAAAAGGGGCATAAAGCGTTGGGGATTGATGGGATAAAGACAGAAATTTTAAAAAAGCGGGTGGGGATATATTTTTTGAATGGTTGGTGCTTTTTCTTTTTTTTCAACAAACAACCGTATCCAACCGAGGCGGGGTGGCCCAAGAAGAAAAAAAAGTTTCTCTTTAACTTTAGTAATGTATGAACAGGAAAAAGGGTTTGCCCCTTGCTCCTGGCATGGTGTCACCATTGGGGCTTTTATTTTTTTATTAATATTGTTAGAATTACTGACAATTTTTAAGAAAAAAACCACAAGTCCTTTAATGTACTTTTTATTGTGGAATGTTTGCTTTCCAGGAGCTTTTCCCCTTTCCCAATACATGGACACAGAGGATATATATGGCTTTAAAAGGTGAGGTGTAAAACTAGTGGGGGTTTGGTAGTGAATACATGTGGTGGAAAAGTCAGCTGGTACATAGTAAAAGGTTAAAAAAACATGGCGGGGGGTAGAAAAAAAATAGGTTGGGCAAATATTTTGGGGATTTGAAAAGGCCTGTTTAAAGTGTCCCCCCTTTGTTATATAAGAAAATAAGAAAGGGGGAACACTGGCGGGGCATGTTCCCCAAACTGGGCATGCCCTTTTTTGTAGTAGCAATTATGTGATGGCGGGGTTTTTTCTGTTTTCATGAAGATTTTTGCTAAGACTTCAGAGAGGGATGAAGCGGGTTTTTGTTTTTTTAATTATTCCACACTGATAGGGTCAACAGGAAGGGTGGTGGATTTGGGCTTGTATGTCAGAGATAATTCAAATAGTTGTGTTAGACAAGTTTATAAGATTAGAAGATGGACACGGGAATCTGTTTGGCTTGCCCTCGGGGATTGTGAAAAATTAATTTTGGGTATGTTTTATAGGCCCCCAAATTTTGGGATGGGGACAAAATTTCCCAAAGGTGTCTAGATATGAAAATGTCATGTTAAGGGGAGATTTTAATTTTAGACAAATTGATTGGAATATGACAGGAAAGGTTGGACTTAATTGATATGATTCGGGATTGTTTTTAAAACAGTTTTTTTAAAGAACCAACGGGGAAAAAACAACTGCTTGACTTGGTTTTTGCCAACAAGAAATCACTATTTAATAATCTTGAGGTTAATGATGAGCTTTGGGAAAGAAAATCACAAATCACTTAATTCCCAATATATCATAGAATTACCAAATAACTGCAATAAAGTCTTTTGTCCCAGACTTTCATTCCGTTTCAAGGGGACTGAGAAATTAACTGGGGGGGCCCTAGTTAAAACGCCCTTTGACTATGGGGTCATGTGGTGATTTTTCAGGCATATATAGGCATCGAGAGGATGGGCGTTGAAATAATATATTAAATTAATCATTTGACTGTCGCAAACCCCTAATCCTGAGGTGTCTCCTGTTGTGCAAAAATATTCAGAAAAAAAAAAATCTCTTATCAAAATTTTAAAAAGATTTTTTTTCTGTTTTTTTTTTACCCCTAAAAAAAATTTTGCAATGTACTTACCGAGATATAGGGGCAAAAGTTGGCAGAAAATGAGCCGAATTGGCAACGGGGCCCAATGCCACCCCCAAGAAAACTTTGGTTTATTTCCCTTTCTGGGTTTCTTTTTTTTTTTTCACATTTTTTTTTTTTATTTTAACTTATGTGGGCCTGTGAGACCAAATTTAAGGTTCAATGTATATATATAAAGGGGACCTCGGTTAAAAAAGGCCCCGAACAAAAGCTTGAAAAAAAGTTTTTTGAACCCCATTTAAAGCGAAAATTCCTGGTTCCAAAAAGGAAATTAGGCGTGTCCCCCTGCTCCCCCAAGCGCAGGACCCAGTGGTTGTTTACCATTGAGAGAACATTCCTGGCGCGCTCTTTCAAAGATTCACAATATTTTTGGGTGGTTTAGTTATTGCCACTGTGAAATAAGTCACCATGGGCCCAAAAAAGGCTTCTTAGGGGGCCCCCCTGTGTTAAAGGAGTAAAGGGAAACCATCAATTTGAAGAAAGGAAATCATAGAAAAATATGAGAGTGGTGTACGCCTAAAGGATCTTCCCAGGATGTCCCAAAAAACTCCATCTACTATCGGCACTACCCCCGCACAGAAAAAATAAAGATAAAAGAAGCTAATGTTGAAAAAAAGGGTTCATTTTTTAAATGAAAAAAAAGATTGAAAACAGGGGGATGAGGTTGAGAAGTTGTTGTTGGTGGGGGACCCCCATAAAAACCCCAGAGGGGGGGTATTTTTATGGCGAAATTTGGGGGAAAAGGGAAGAGTTGCACGCAAACTTGTGAAGACAATGCCTGAAAAACCAGGGTGGGGAGAGGTTTTTAAAAGGGCCGGCAAAGGCTGGTTTGAGAAGTTTAAGAACGGGGGCATACACAATGTTTGAGGCATGGAGGGGGGGGCCCGCCCAGACAAACATGCAGCTGAAAATTTTACTGGAATTCAAGGTTTAAAACAATTCTTCCCCCAAAAAGTGGAATTTTGATGAAACAGGCCTGTTTTTGGGAAAAAAATGCCCCAAAGGACCACATTACTCGGGGGAAAAGGGACAGCCAGGACACAAAACCCATGAAAGACAGGCCAACCCCTTATGATGTTTTCCAATGCCAGTGGTGATTTTAAAATGGGCCCCTTTTCTGGTCATCCAAGAAAATCCCAACCCTTCAGGGAAAAATTAAAAGGGAAAGAATAAATTGTGTGTGCTTGGAAAGCTAACACCAAGGGGATGGGGGCACTACGGACATTTTCAAAGGGAAAGGATGACTGGGGGGAAGTTCTTGCCTCCCCAACACCACCCCCTCCTCCAGCCCATGGACCAGCAGGTCATTTAACCAAAAAAAATGCACCAAAACACTGTTTTAGAGATGCTTTAATATGACTAATTTACTTTGAATTGACCCAAGAGAGTTCTGGAAAAAACACCCAATTCGGGATTGCATAGGCCTTATAGGTAAGGGGTTGGGAGGGGGTGACTTTAGGGTTTGAATCCCCCTTTTGGGAACCCCTGTGGCCCCATTTGTCCAAGAGAGGAATTTTTTAAGGATTTGAGGCTGACCCCAACCCTGACCCCCCCCTGGGGGCCTGTTGTGGAACATGTTGTGGAAGATATTGTGGAATTGGGGAACAGCCTGGGGTTGGGGGGGGTGAGGATGTGGAAGAGTTGGTGGGGGGGAGCACAGGGGTAGAGCTAACAACTGAAGAGCTGGAGTTTATCTGGAAAAAACAACAGACCCCAGCTGAGGTTATTGCTTTACAAAGGGGGAGAGAGATAAGGAGGTGCCTTTTCCCGTGTTTAAAGGGGATGTGTACAAAAATGGAATAATTTTAGACATTTGTTGAAAGATACCACCCCGAGCAAGCTGAAAAAAGGCCTTCTGTGCAACCACTTCCCCGTGAAAAGAACCATTTGACCGAAAAGTGTTGAAGAGTCGCCAGAAACAGAGGACTGTGGACAGTTACTTTACCAGGCAGGGGGTTAGTGACCCCCAAAACTGGTCCTAGTGGCATTAAAAAAACCCAAAAAGGGGAAATAACCCCAAAAGGGGACTTGCCTGAATCCTTTGGGGGGTTTCCCCTTCCAACCATAACCCCCTGCTAGTCATCATCTATATCTTCCAGATCCCGCAAGCTCTTCAAAAAAGGAAAAATTGTTATTTTTTTTTTTTTATGATTATTTTTGTGGAAAAATTAATTGTATTTCATTATTTCGGGAAAAAAAGTTTGATAACAAAAGATTCAGATTAAAATACCCTGGCCCGTTAATTTCAACCCGGGGGTCCACTGTACATTTTGTTGATGAAACCCCAAAACGCATAAACATTAGTATCATTATATTGTTTAAAACTTTTTAACAAAAACCAACAATAAAAAAAAATGTTTTTCTATTGTTCAAATTTTTAAAAATACTCGGTTTTTTGTTGAAAATTTTTCCAGGAATCTTTTTGAGTGCTGTTATGATCCCGAATTTTTCCCAAAAGGAAAATGTAAATTAGATTAGTCTTTAACCCCCCAAAAAAACTTACAAAAGCATTAAAAAAAAACTTTTTTTGGGGATTTGGGAAGAAAAAAGGGGGCCCCTGTAATATAAAAAAGTCCCAAATGGACATTTCCCAGAATCCAAAAAACTTTAAAACGGGGTTTATCGATTTTATTTTCCAAAAAAAGGGCCTTTTTTTGGGGGTTTTTTTTAAAAAAACCCCCCTCACTTTTCAAAAACCCCATTTAGGGGAAGTTACCACCCTCAAAAAGGGAACCAAATTGGAAAATTTTTGGGTGGTTTTTATGTTGTTTTGGATTTAATATTTTTTTTGAGATGAAAAAAATTCCCTTTTTTTTTTTCCTTTTTTTAAAAAAGTTTTTACAAAATTAAAAAAAAAAAATTTATTTAACTTATAACTTTTTGCAACCAATATAAAAACAAATTTTTTTCCCCAATCAAGGGGAATCAAAGCTCGGGGTTTTCTTCCACCAAAATTCCATTTCGGGAGAAAATGAAAACCCCTTACCCTTTTGAATGGGATAGTTTGATTTGGCCTGGCCAAAAGGTTTTATTTAGAAAAATTATAATTTTTCCATTTTTTTAGAAAATAACCCCAAAGATAGGCCTATTGTTTAAAATCCCAAAAAATTGGTATTTTAAAAATTAAAGGGTTAAAAATTTTATCAAAACCGACCCTTTTTAAAAAGAAAAAAATTTTTTAATTTTTTCTTGGGAATCCCAAAAAAACCTTTAAAAAAAGGTTTAAAAAAATTTCCCGAAAATAAAAATAAAACCCCCCCTTTTGGTATCTCTTTTTTTACATTTTGGCTTTTCGGGAAAATTGCCCTCTGTTTTCGTGTGTTCCCTCCTTTTTGGGTTGGTCCGAACCCTGTCCAGTGCCCAGCCACATACAAAGCCGCAAAGCCTCCCACCACATTCTCAGGCAGTGTAGCATTGTTTTGGTTGAGTGAACATTACCTGCGGTTCAAAAAAACATTTCTTAACAATCCATTGTTTTTTGGTTATTGTGTGTGATCTAAAAAACCACCACGGGCCCCCAAATGCTCCTAGTGTCAGTCCTTTTGGGAAAAAAAAGAGGGAAAACCATAGAATTAAAAAAAAAAAGAAATCGTGCAAAGTGGTGAGAGGCAGTGGTGGTGAGAGGCAGGGGGGTAGGGGGCAGTGGTGAGGAGGCAGTGGGGGGATGGGAGAGGCAGGGTGGGGGGAGGCAGTGGTGGGGAGAGGCAGGTGGTGAGGGGCAGTGGGGATGAGGGGGATGGTGGTGAGAGGCAGGGTGAGAGGCAGTGGTGGTGGGGGGAGAGGCAGTGGTGGTGAAGGCGTTGGGGGAGAAACAGGGGAGGGTGGTGATGGAGGAGGATGAGAAACAATGGTGTGGGGGGGTGGGGGGGGCTTGGTGGTGAGAGGCATGGGGGAGGGGGAGGGTGATGAGAGGCAGGGGGGAGAGGAGTGGTGATGAGAGGCAGTGGTGTGAGAGGCAGTTGGGGGGGAGGCAGGGTGGTGAGAGGCAGTGGTGGTGGGGAAGGGGGTGATGAGAGGAGTGGTGGGTGGGAAACAGTGGTGAGGGAGGGGGTGATGAGGGGGCAGTGGTGATGGGGGGGGGCAATGGTGATGGGGGCAGTGGTGATGGGGGGAAATGGTGCTTGTTTGTTGGTTTAGGGGAGTGGGGCAGTGGTGATGAAAGGCAGTGATGGTAAAGAGGCAGTCTTAATGTAAGTGAAGGGGTAAACAAAAATTAAAAGAATAAACGGGGGAAAAGAGAGGTTTTAGAAGTTTCAAAGGGTTTTTTCAACAAACTAGGGTTTTTGCTGCTGCTGCTGTTTCTGTTGTTGTTACCAGCCAGCCTGGAAAGGGAAAGATTTCTGTTCACACCCCCTTTAAGGGTTTTGGAAAAAAGGGGAAAAGGCGGGGTGAGAGGCAGTGGGGGGGGAGGCAGGGGGTGGTGAGGGCAGTGGTGGGGAGAGGGAGTGATGGTAAAAGGCAGTCTTAATGTAATTAAGAGGGGGAGTAAACAAGATTAAATGATTAACAAACAAACAAACAAACAAACAAAATTTTTTTTTCATTGCAGGATTTCGGGATTAAGTTACAATGTAAATTGAGTGCGGGGGAGCCACTGACATGCCATGGCAATTTGGGCAGCTTTCCCCAATCCTAAAAAAGGACAATAAAGGGAAAATTTTTTGAGTTTATTCCCAGTTAAAAAAATTTTCAAAAATTTCTTTTGATGAAATTTTACTTTTAAATTATTATATAATGATATTAGATCTTAGATTGTTAACAGGTGTTAAGATTTTGAAATAAATG